>JABASF010001556.1:0-21016 GCA_019776145.1 Harlomillsia oculata | reverse complement strand
GAAACTCTATGCAGCACGTTGTGCTGATAAGGCTGCTGACTGCGGACTTATAGTGACGCTTGCACACAAAACATTTTTCATGTTCATACATTTTAACCTGCAAATTCATAATTATTTTTGTTTTAATTACGACCGGATCTGAATAAGCTATATCCATTAAACATAGTATATTTTTCATAAATATAGACTTTCGTATTATTTGCACGTGTTTAGTTTCTTTGTTATACCTAGGAAATGTTGGCAGGAGTGGCAGTGGCAAATTGCCATGATCTGTTCAGTAAGTCTGTTTTGGGATTGGAATACAAAAAATGGGAACGAGTCACATTAAAGCTGTAATTTTCCCCAACACTTTCACGCGATGATGTTTGTCTTCACTCAGGTTTTATGATGTACAAAGCCTAACGCGGACAGGAGTCAACATTATTTTTCTAACCCGCTTTAATGAAGAGGGATATAGTGTCATTAAAGTTTACAGCTTTTTAGACTCGTGTGGTTGTAAAAATGTTGGGATATGCGCTCTAATTTTATTGGATACTGATTAACTTGACATGAGTGATGTTCCTTCATCTGCAATTTAATAATTGATGTTTCATTTGTATTCTTCCATGAATGGGACGCAAATATTGTCGTTGCTGAAAGATGAATGAAATCATGTTTAAATAACGAGTTCGGAATTTTTGTATTTCACTACAAAGCATGACTTGATAACGATATGGCACGTTTATCAAAGACAACAAACATGAAGTCCTGCGGCAAACTTGAGCGAGAAAGTCAATCAAACACCTTGAAACATATCAATACATTGGATTGTTATTGCCTGCAATTCATTTATTATGTTGTATTATTCTAAGGATTTGATAAGAGATTATGTTCATAATGATAAGCATCTTTCAAACTTAAACGGAGGTTATTCGTGTGAGAAAGTAAAATACGGAAGTGAGACTTTACTTAGGAATTCAGCAGTTAAGGAAAACTTTGTGTGTTTTGCTGACGACGATGACGATGAGGGACGAGGCGACGGTGAGAACGACGGCATGTCCTGATGATGATGCGGGTGGTTCTGAGTTGTGGCCACGTCGTTCAACGTGTGTTTGACTGAAATATGAACAAATGCGCATTTGGGTTTTTGGTGGGACTTGCTGAGTAAACATAGTTTATCTGCCCATGTTATTAGGGCTTCGTTGAGTGATGTCAATACATGCTTAGATATGACGGAGATGAGTAGACGAGGCTGTTGCCTCTTCTAGGGCAAAACTTTACATTGTCTATTTACATATTTTCTGTTTGTCTGTTTGAACATGACTTCATTGCAAGCGTGCACATGTAGACATGTACAAAGTAGCCTCGTTCTCTATCTCTTTTTTCTGCTCTTTGGCTACGGCTCCACAGTTATCTATTGAAATAGCTTTGGTCTCTAAACAAGCTGTTCAAAGTTTATCCAGTCCATTCCACGCAGATTTTAATAATGACACAGGCCTGCCCAAGAGGGTATTTGCGGTTCAAAATTACAGAAGACCGAGGAGAGCGTCATGGTTGTTCGGCTATCCTTGCTTTCTTTCTCCGTGCTTCTGTATTGCAGTAGTGGCGCGTCTTCAAACTCGTTTGTGTATGTCTGTATACCATGTGTCCCACTTGTTCATTCGCGTTTCGTGAATGGAAAACACCCGAAGGCTCAATGCATTCGAGAATAAAATGCCAATTTGCTCAACAACTTTCACGCTTTCTGAGGGGTCCTTCCGCCCGCCCCATCAATTCCAATTTTGTACTAAATCTTTTTCGACATCGGATATGTCTCCAATGAAGTACGTCCTATTTTGCTGGTGAGGCATTACTTTGCAGTCGCTCATTGGAACCCAACCCATACATTTGAAAGATAATTAAATGTACTTTAAGAAAAATTTTCATGCAATCGTTATTGCATAAAAGCAATATAGACTAGGAAACTATAAAAGTTGGAATAATTTTAGTTAAATTCCAGAAGGAGAATAGTAAAAGCAGTCGACTGTGCAAAGCATTAATATGAAATTTGAGTTTATGTGATTTTTATGTAATGATGATGGCTACTATAATATGTAGATGTGGAGACGAAGACGAAATAAATTTTCCTTGTGCTGTAGAACAGTAGAACATACAGTAAAAAAGCAAGTTTGATGTGTTTGTCAGTGCGAATGGCATACTAGGAAAACGGAGAAGTGGATAGTCGTAACTCGTAACGTAACGTAACCCCGTAACACGGGTTGGATTGGACGAGACGAGGTGTTCAGTGAAGTGGTGAGAGGTGGTTCGGGTGTGTGCACCTGAGCAAAGTAGTAAACGGAGAATCCTATAAAAGTATGAAAGAGTAAGAGCATAAATATAAAATAAAGAATAAAGTAGTAGGAGAAGGAACGGAGGAGTAATGATGTTTAGGTCCTCTTTTCTTCTTCTCGTTTCTCCTTAACTTTGCCCCTTTTCTGTGTGGGCGGAAGCGAGGTTTTAATACCTCCCAGAGAAGCGTCTCCACACATTCTCAATGTTTTATTTTGTCATTTAAGAAGGTTCTTGAGACCATGAAAAAAAGGGGGCCGGAGAGTAAGCCAAAGCCGTCGTCATGAGAATCGATGGGTGTGTTAGAGAAAGGCGGCCAGCAAAAGAGTCCTCGTCGGCAATAAAATTTCACCACGAGCCATTACGTATAAACTAGATTGTAATCTCTGGGAGCTTGGGAGTGTAATGTGAAAAAATATCGCAACATTAAACCTATTGTATTGACTCACCAAGGAAAAGGAACTGTTCTCCCACAAAGAGAAAAGGGAGAAAGTCACACATGGAAGAAGGAAAGAGAAGACGAAGAAAGGAAGAAGGAAAGGGATGGGCTCTTTCATAGTCATGATATCAAGCTGCAGTTCCATTTTAACCATAGTATAACCTTAAACCTCCTTTTACTTTCTCCAAAGAGAATACGACTCCCAAGAATGAAGAGAGATGATGTAGTAGAAATTTGGTGACTCTTTCCCAACTTTTTTGTTCTCCTAACTGCCCTTTTTCGGATAGGGACACCATAGGTTTATTGGGGTTGGATGAAACAGCAAAACGGAAAGTTGTCCTAATAGAAGTAGACGATAGACGAAGCGAGAAGAGAGCCACCCGCGCGCTCTCTCTTTCACTCGTATTCTCTTATCCTTTTTTTCATTTTCTGGGGTTACGAGTATGACTTGGACGTTAAGAGATCACATTTCTCCGACATCTCTATAGTACGTACTTATATGCTCACTCCACCAATAGAATAAAATTGTTCCTTTTTGTCTCCTTTCTCCTTTCTAATCTTAATCAAAAAGCGCACAAATAGCTTGCGCCATTCTTTTCGTCTGCTTTTCTCATATTGAACCAAATCGTTTTACCATTCTTACTACAGCTTATAGCATTCATCCACTTTTATTTCCTCTTTGCAACGATGCAAAATTATGTGATTACACCATGCGTTACTATTCCCCACATGAATTTACACAAAATCCCACTTTTTACTAGGCAATAAATAAACTCTCCGTTTTTATCTTTTCTGCTAGCTGGAAGCATAGTTGACTCCTCGAAAATGACTTTTATGATTTTTCATAGTATTGCGGGAATTTTTTGGACACATTTTTATTGAATAATTATTGCGTTCGCTTACTTGCTCCTTCATTGCATGGTACAGTGCTACAGTCTATCTATATTCATGAGAGAGAGTTTATTTTCATAACTCACTCATGTGGAAATGAAGTGGATGATTGGATTTATTATGATGATCGAAAAATACCGTTAATAGGGAAGTTGCGCTTAATTAAGTTAAAGGTCCTGGTTAGAATATGTGAATACGAATAACGGAGCGCTGCTTTTCTCTGACATTTATTAATCAAGTTTGAGCATGGGAAGTTGTTCGTTTGGTAAATAAATGAGGTTATTTGAGGACGACAACGTTATAAAGTTACATTGTACGTTCTAAGTATCTGAGCAATTAAGTAATTTAGCAATATTGTAATAACGCAATTAAAGACTTTATTGAACTGGATATGTTTAAATCGTAGCAGTGTGAATATGGTAATAATATTTTGTGTCGTAGCAGAAGGAAAGAAGATGTTAAAGTGAAGTGAAAATTGGAGTCGTTTTTGAAGTGAATGAGTACAAAAGGAACGAGGAGAAAGGAGGTTTAGACTTTGTTTATACAGTAGCCTTACGACTTCTCGTTGGCTTAATTATGATGTCGTAAGTAATTTGGATGAAAAAGGAAGCAAATTGAAGGGAGTGTGTAAAGAAGAAAGCCATTTGGAGCAGGTGGAGTCGGCGAGAGACTTTTGCATTTAGGGCAAAAGTAATTAGAAAGCCAACAAGTAATGGGAACTCCACAAATGCAATTTGGCTCAAATGTTGTAGTGCATTGGGGAGACATAGTGTCAAGGAGTATTGTTGATTGTTTCTTGAAAAATTTTCATTGTGTTCCACTGAGTTTTTGGAGAAAAGAGTGAAGAAAAGTACAAAAGAGTTTGATTCGAGATCCACAGAGTGCGAGTGGGAATGTGAAAATAAAGTCAGTAGGAAGCCATTACTAATATAATATTGGACACGAGAGCAGCATGAGTAATATGCATAAGGTCGTAGCAGGAGCTCGCTTTTGATTACTCTGCGTCTTGCCCCTTCACTGCCTTTCTTTCACATCAGACTCCGGCTGTTTTTCACGCTTGCTGATTTCCATTTCAATTAAAAGTTGCAAACTTTTTCCCCGGGTGTTGAGAGGCATACGGTTCTTCTGGGAAGGAAACCGGCAGCTTGTCATTCTGGGGAGTTTGCCCCTTTTTCTTCTCGTCTGCTACATGACCAAAGAAAGAAGTGATTTAGGAATTTATTCAGAAAATGAAAAGGATATGCTTTTTGCGTGGGTTGATGTGATGGCTTTTGTATGTCTTCATCAGTGTACTTCAAACGCTTCCCTTTCTTCAACTTCTCCTTCGTCTCCTTTTTTCATCACAAAAAACGCCAGTGGGAAATGAACAAGTCTGATTGCTTCAGAAGAAAATGTCAAAGAAAGGATGACTTTTCGACACTTACCCAAAGCGCTCCAAAAAACTGTCTTATAAACTTAATTGAGAAAGTAAAGGATCTCTGTACTAGAAACGGAAAGTTGAGAATCATCATCACCATCTCAAAATGTGCACGTTATGGTTGAAGATAACCGTTCCGAACCATGCTACATGTTCCTTGGTCCTTATTACTATTTTCTCTGTACTTTTTCCCCTTCCTCTTGGAATATGACGAAAATCTTTTACAAACACAAATCCATTCAAAATTGAAAAAGCCAAGAAACGAATTTGATCTTGTACCTGTTACTGAGTGATCTGAGTGACTGACCTGTCTACTAGTAAGATTCTTTCTCCTTGGATTCCCTTGGCACAGGAGGAAAGTTTGTATTAATTGAATGAAATTCAGAGATCATCAAGATGAAATGATTGGAGTAATATTTGATTCAATTTTTCACTGACTTCCTTTTCAGCTTACACGCTTGGGTGTAACCGTAAATCCTAGTAATTTACTATTTTAATACATCACAAGAAATTCGTGTCTGGCAGGCTCTCCGGCCTCCGAGCTCAAGAAAAATAATGCGAAAAGGACTCAAAATCTGAGAGTATATCACGTTTAAGGTATCCTTTGAACAAAGGGAATGAGGCAGATTCTCATTTTTAATCATTGACTTCATGGTTCATTATGACTACTGGGGAATCGCACAATTTTCGTAAAAATCACTCAGAACAAGTTGGTGAGTAAAGAGATCTACGCAACATTGTCGCGGATATATACCGTTAACTGTATGGACATTTTGAATTATTTTTCTATAGTTTGAATTCATTAGACTATGTTCTAATTTGGCCAATCTGGCCGTTCGAATTGTCTATAATGTAACTGGATTGCACTTTACCAGTATACCACTGTGCTTAAGAACGTATAGAACGTGTATAGTACTAATTCGGTAATGTGGTCGGCATAGTCAATTTCGTCTGGGAATTGCAAGGCATTCTCTTTCCCGAGAAAATAATAAAGCCAAAAAGTGGGAAGACGTGATGGGACATGTAATGGTCATAATTTTTGGGGTTCCTTCAAGAAGAAGCAAAGGTAGGCATTATGACTCGTCCCCGAAAATACTCCGCCTTCGATTTTCATTACAGTGAAGGCGCCGAAGGAATTGGAGAAAATTGAAGAGACGACCCGAGAAGAGGCCATGAACGGTAATGACAATAATAAGAGGTTGTTTGACAATTTGGCTCCAGCAGGGGGTCCATTTGACACGGATTTCTGATGAAGTTGCACTTTTTAATGGGTCGTTTGCCCCTATTAGCTCTTCGTGAAGTTTTTGAGGTCATAAAATGGGTCGTTAGAATGAAGCATGAGTGATGCACACTTTTCCTTTTATACCACCGACCAAATGGCCATTTCTCCAGACCTTCTCTGTGGTCCACTAATTTGCAGCTATACTGAGCAAACAATGGCATGACTTTCCTTTATGTCGCAACTTGAAGCGCCTTTCCACTTTTAAATGAATGCGAACTCAACTGATGAATGAGTTTCAGTCTCTTTACTAAAAGGAAACGAGAAAGAAGCCGTAAAATTAAAGCGAAGGCACGCACGGCTCGTTGAACCTTAATCTGTCTTGTAAGCTTGTCTAATGAGCTCAATGTCAGTATTCACCAGAATGCTAACACTCGCTATTTTCTTCCACATTTTTGAAACGCTCTTCACTTTTACGTTGTGTTAAACTTCCTTTCACCTCAACCTATTAATTACTGTTTGTTGCTTTGTGCATATACACTTGAATGCCATTCAATCTCATTTCTTTTGCTTGCGCAATGTTGAAAATCAATTCAATTCATCACAACCTCGATAAACTCTACAAACCATTTTTCTCTGAAAAGTTTTTAATGGTGTGTTCGTGTGTTATTATTCTGATAATCAACGATCAATGGATGATAAACCACGTTCGTTCAGAGAATTTTGCTCTTTCTTCATTTTCCAGTTTCATCCTATGAATACGACGCAATTCAGTCAATAATAGTAAAGTAAACACAGTTGAAAATACAAATCATCCAATAAGTTACGCGTGTTTTAAAATACAGTGTTATACACGTTTTATTTTAACAAGTTTACTGCTGCTTAAGAAAAAAAGTATTCGAGGTATATAAAAAACTTAAAGCGTAAAACACAAGACAGGAGAATGTAGTGCTTTTGTTGTCGGAGATGTCTGTTGGGGTGTGTTGTAGTGTGCCCTGTGTTATTATGTGGTAGTCGGTTGAGATCATGATACTCTTAAAAATTGACTAGGATCGAAAGTTGTATTGTATTGTGTGTGGAGAATCGATGCTGACATGCATGGTGCAAGAACGTAGAGAAAAAGATACACTGCTTTTTATCCTGTGCTTGCGTACACTTGGTTTTGGGCAGGAAAACGTTTGAGAGGAGTGCTCCGGAGTATAAAAAGAAAAGAGGAGACGAGTTGGACGGTCTCTCTGCCCGTCTAAATAATGCTGTCGACTTGTGGTGGCCGTAAAAAGAGAGATAAAAAGAAGTTGGTTGGGCCTACTCGAGAGGTTAAGTGGTTAGTCTGATCTCTGATTCAACTTGAAAGGTTAGACTCCTCCAACTCCAACCCGACAGATTAGATAGGCTCCAATTTTTCTTGGAAAGACTCTCATGAAACTCTTCTGGGCACAGTGTGCAGTATACTGCCTTCCTCTTGTTCTTTGAAGAAAAACCTTACCTTCGTCGTCTTAAAGGCGAACTTCTTTTCTAGCTCACGCCGTTCCGAAATCCTGTCATGTTCAGCAATCAATTTCCCTGCTTCCTGGTATGTTCAGCTCCTGGGCCAATAATGGAATCTGATTTTTTCCCTATACTTCTTCTTTTCCCCTTTTTAGACTTTGCTCCGTGACTTTTAGACTATTAGTCTTACTCGTGATATCCTGCTCTTGTGAATTACAAGCTATGCGGCCGAATAAGCTCAGATGCCATCAGCGTCTCCTCTAATCGTGCAAGTACAATGGTTCTTGTAAATGTATGTACTCTTGTAGTCTTGTACTTTTATTTCTTTTTTATGTAGTTGGCATTGATGCAGTACTCCTGAAACAATTTGCTTTGGTGCAAAATTGACTGCGAAATCGTTATGGTTGACCTTGAGGAGTCGTGTTGGTTTAGCATCAAGATTGATGCGGTTGCAGTCAACTTCAGTAGAGCCGAGCCGAGTGTGCCGTCATTCTTGAGGTTCTTGTGGGCAAATTGAATGGCACGCTGAAACATTCCATTCCATTCTTCGTTTCCAAAACTTGTCGAGATCGAGATATTTGACTTGGAAGTTGCAGTCACCGCTTCATGATCATTATCGTCACAGGTGGTATGCATCTACACTGTTTGGAAGGCAGCTGTCAACGCCTAAATATTTTATGGAAGCATTTGCTGTATGTATGACTTTTCAAGCGACATTCGCATTTCCCTTCAAATCTTGTCCACATCATCTTTGAATACTAAGAAATTCCTCCACCACAGTACATTTTCCTTTAACTTCACTTCGTAAGCCTTTTCGTGATATGAGATTTTATGCTGATTTATCCTCTATGTAATTTAGTCCACATTTTTGTCAGCTAGCATAGCATACTGAATGCTTTGTTGTATTTTCTCGGAACAAGTACTTTTTTATAATCTTCAATTGTCATCTTCATTACAATATCTTCTTAAAAGGTGAACATTCTTCACGCAGAATGTAATGGCAACGTATAACATTCCTAAGCGGAACAATTTTCAAAGTTACAATGTTTAAATATGCAATGAATGTCGACTCTATAAATGCTGGGATATGTTACATAACAAAGTCCTTTGACCAGCAGTAAGGAAACAAACAAATAACAGAATTAAAATTCTGTTACATTAGGATAAAAAATTAAAGTCTTTCATAAAACATGTGAATTTTGAATTTTTCCAGCGTCGATGCACGGTCGATTTAATTTGGTAATGTATCTGCCAACAGGATCAAAATGAGATGAAACGGAACCCGTAGTTGCATATAGTACTATTAGAGTCGGAGAGAGAAAGTGGATTTGATTTGGACGTCTCATCGTTCCACTCTCTATGCAATTTTACACGACAGACTGCTCTTCCCTTGTCATCGGCTTCCCCTTTTCTTTTCGCTTTTCACAGCGACTCAAATTTCTCATTAAATTCAAAGGAGGCTGCGAGACGGAAAATTCTCCAGGTTCTTCACTCCCTTCTTGATTCACACTTTGGGAAATGAGAGAGAGAAACCCTGAAAAGCATAGGCACAACAAAGGACATAACAAAAAGCATTCTTTCCCTTTCCTCAGCGTCCCTTACCATTTTACCTCAACGAATAAGCTCTTGAAGAAAGGGTAGAAAGAGAAATGTCATCCACCAGCAGTCGTTTTGTTTTCGTCTCTTTTTGCGTATCCTTTCTAACGTGGTGTCCAATTCCCTTTCCTTTCATCTTTTTGTCCTTTTACACTCACTTCAATTCATTTTTATACGACTCCCTATACGGTTTAAGTTTAACAACATTCAGAAACACCCTCTCCCACTCACTTTCAAGTTGTACGAGCATCGTGTCAAATTCCTTGGTTTAACTACAGCTCTTTGCTATTTCAAATTCTCTTGTGTTGGTACACATTCAAAGTTTCATTAAACACGTGGCGACTAAACGGTGACATAAAGTAAATACCATCTCTTTATTACGTACAATACTTAGACCGATTTGTTGTTTATTTTAAACGAAATTGTATAGGTATTACCCTTAGCAATGATTTACATTGGCTTTTGTTGCTTTCACTTTCACGTTCCGCATAAATGACAGAAGTTTAGTAATGTACATACTCCAGAAAAAATGGATTAGAAACAGCCATGCAAGAAATTTGATGTTTATTGGAAACCTTTTTTGGTGTAGTGTTTTATTTTGTTATGAAACTGACGGAATAGCGCCTTTTGAACAGCTTGAAAGACCTGGCTTTATGAAGTTTTATGGAGGATGTTGACGTGTTCGTGCCCATTAGATTGTAACATTGCGAGTCTGGGCGAGGGTTCTCTTTTATTTTATTATGATTTGAGGCAGAGGTGTGTGCTGATTGCTTCCGTGGTGCAAAGTGAAATGCGAGTGACGATAAGAGTGGCGGACCCAGGGCGTCCCTGTTGTACAACTTAGTGGACAGAGAGCGACGTTACACGTCTGAAGCAAAACAACGTTTTATTGCTCCTATTACTCGAATGTATTTGCCACTCGTGCAAAGTGGTTTAGGGAGAGCGAAGAAGAGAAAAAGCTGCAGGTGAAATATATGTTGAAGGAGGAGAAGGATAAAAGGTAGCCGTTTGTCCCAGGAAACGATAAAAATCCATTGGGAGTCACGTCAGGCGGAAACCTTGTTCATTGTGCTGCTCCCCGTGCAACCAAGTTGAGACTTGGAGTCACTCGAGTAGTTTCCGTGGTCGCAATTCCAAATCACGCCACGCCGCCACTACTGCTTTTCCCCACCACCCAAAAAGTCTTTATGCTTTCACCACAGTTAAAGTCAACTTGAATCACGTCCAAGAGCACACAAACAGCAAGAACTATTCATTCCCACTGCTCCCTCCTTGTTCACCATTATATAATATGGTAGTTCGTACCAGCAACAGCAATGGTAACACTTTTACCTGCTCTCGTCGCTCCCTCAAAACTCTCACTTCCTTCCTATAAATTTACATTAGCACTGCGGGAAATATAGTCTTTATCTGTACATAATAATCATTATGGTAATAGTCACCGGCATTCACTTGGAAGAGAGCCCATAACGATAATGGAATTTGCAAGAGAAAAGGAAACACACTTTCCCTTAGAAATTCGTTGAACACTGATATGTGATATAAGAAAAGTTAAATATCATACTATTTATATACAACATAAAGGCGACAGAAGGAACAGCAAAAGTATACACAGTACTCCTTTGATATAACATAGTGCATCCTAATATACACGTGCTAAAACATGGTCAAGGGAAGAGTACAAGGAAGGAGAAAGTGAGAGAGAAACTCACTCTCGACTCCTCTTTTGTTCCTCATTTATAACAGGCTTAAGGAGTAATTAGATCATAGAGATATTTGATTGTCTCAAAGGAAACGCTACGTAAATGCTCTTAAAGGGATTACGTGTCTATTGCCTCGTGCAAGCTACTTCTTTCGCCCCTGCTTTCTTCACTCTACTTCATTTCTGAGCCTCTTCATTAGAAAAGCTCACGTGGCCCTCATCATTCCTTATAATATTCCGACACACACCACACTACTTCTCTACTATAACCATTTCTTCATCTTCTCGCACTTCTCCTCATTCTACTCTTCTATAGCAATATGGGGGCACGAAACGTAATTAATAGTTACTCTCACCATCTTCACCACTACGACTCACTGCTGACTACTTGTTATGCAAACTTACCTTGTATACAATAGCCACTCAAAAAGCACTAGAGCTCCTACTTGTCTTCTTCTTGTCCTCTTCTCTTTCTCTTTCTTCTTTCCCTTCTATTTATTTCCTTTCTCTTTCAAGAATTGGCCACTTTGTTTAGCTTTCACTAATACAAAATGAAGTATTAAGTGCCACTGAAGCTTCCTTCTTCAACCAAGTCAATTCCCCTCGTCTTTATGAAAGAGTTCACTTCAATGATTCCCTATGCCAAACATGAATCTCAAATTTGCCGTATGTAATGAGATGTAATCAAATAATTAGTTTTCTGATTTCATTCTAAAAATGTCATCAAGTTATTTTCAGCTAGTGGGTTTAGTATCTTCAAAGAGAAAGTTGAAGGTTAACTGGGATATTTAACGTATTACTATATTTATATTACGATTATATACAATATATTGTTTCATTTGCCACTTTTCTAGTAACATTTTAGTGATATCTGAAGCGCCCTTTAGTTGCTTGCATAGCTCTACCATTTTGTGCCACATACGAGGCAATGAGATGCAAACTTGAAAACGTACGAAACGAAGATGTTGAAAGGAGAAGCTTAGCTTCTGACTGAGAGGAACTAAGAAGCTTGTCGCCTTAGTTCAATTTACTCAACAGTCTCCATCCTCTCAGCGGTATTGTTGCCTCTCAAGTCCCAACTCCCAACTGACGTCAGTATATGGACTCAAATTGAAGTCGACGCTAAGAAATGTTTCAGCTCATTCCCTTCAGCCTTGCCGCTTTTACTGGATGGGGTTACATATTTGTTGTCGCTAGAAGTCTTTCTTTATCTTTTACGTAAGATATACTACATTTCGTTACCCGAATCATTCATTGGATACCTAAGGGAAAAAATGCCTTTTGCATGTTCTCACTGATATGGAAAATGTTTTTCTCGAGAGAACGAGTTTAGGGAAAAGTGACGTCGTCTAACATGGGAAATGGTTTATGTTGATGCTTTTGTGGAAGGTAATGCGAGGACATTGGTTGGAGAACATGTTTAGGAACCATTTTACGACTAGATGGTTAAAACACTGAGCTGGTAGTTGGAAAATCGATTCCAATTGTTGAGATCATTTTTATTTGCTTTGTTCCGCGACTCGTCGGCGTACTTTTCCCGTTTCAAGAAAACTGACTCCTGCTATAAATACAATCTTGATGTGAATCATGTGTTTGTGCTCAGTACACAGTCAAGAGAGAGAGAGAGAGAAAGAGAACTAACATTGCAGCAGGCATATCAGTTCCTGTACTATTTGCTACACAAAGTGCTACTGGAAAGGCGCCCTGCAATATGGCCTGACTTTTATAACAGAGCGTATCCTGCTTTCACTCTGGGCCATACTGTAGTAGTTTCAATTATTTCGATTTGTTTATAGGTTTGCGAGAAATGACTTATATATGGGTGGAAGTACGTATATATCTTTAACGAGCCTTTGTATAAGTGGAATTGCATTTGTGAAGGGGAGATAACTGTGTCGGACTGTTGAGGAAATGTATTTTTGGGAAGCCGCGTGTTTGAGCACGATCAGACGCAAGAAAGAAGTGTATACAAAAAGTTTATAATAGTATGGTGTTTTTGGGTGGAGGAAAACGAAATTTGGGTAAAGAAGGAACGTGGAGGATAAAACGTGCGACATGTGACGGACAGCGTCAAAGTACTTGTCGAAACTAGAGGAGGAGAAGAACAAAGGACGATTTGGATGCGACGTCTTACTCGATCTTTCCTTGCATGATAAAATGAATGTAGCCAGACGAAAAGAGGGAGAAAAGAGACAGAAGCCAAGGCAGCATCGTTGTTTGCTTGGCAAATACTGCCTCCCGTGAACATATTGCCTGCTTTTTCAGTAGTGAGCTAACCAAATATTGACTCTTGCCACACATAAGAGAAGAACAGAACATCTCGCTTTGCCAGAAGAGTTTTCAGGGCGCTTAGGCTTTGCCTTCCATACTAATGCAAACCACGAGGAACGAACGAAGGGCAAACACACACAACGACATTATGTATATAGAGACATGTTCTTTAAAACCATTTCCAAATTCCATACTGAAAAAAACTTCTTTGAGAAAAGTGAGAATTCAACAGTGAGAAAAGACATCCTCCAACGTTTTTTCTCTTTAAATAGCTGAAAAGACAAAGATTGTCTCACCCCAATCCCAAAGTGTTTCTTCCTTTCCTGCTAAAGTGACGAAAGCATGTTTTTTAGAAAATTGACTGAAGCCCACTTCCTTTGTAAAAGCAAAAATGCAGCTGCTGTCGTTATTGCCTTTCAGTAGTTCCACTTAATTTATACCATTGTTAAATAATTGTACGAAGTGCACAATCTAATGACATTAGGTAAAAGTAAAATTTCAAAATAATTTAATGTGTACAGTTCTTTAAAACGTTTGCAGAATCTATTTAATGTCGGCAGGAAATGCACTTGATTGTACGAATATTTGAAGCGGACACACTTAATCAAAAATGAACGAAACGATAAAATGTAGTTGAAGCAGTATTCCCAAAAAAATGAGAGCAATATATAGTTTCCGTTCAGATACACACAAAGGCTTCATGGTATAAAAAAAGGAGGAAGCCAGAATGAAGTAAGTTCCTAGAGATTTTTTCCAGACGATTGAAATCCATGTTTTGGAAAGGAATCTTTGACAGGAAAATCCATCAATTCGACCGTGTGAGGTGGGTTCTTTCGGGTGTCTTATTTTGAAACACTATGGGTTTGTCTCTCGAGTACAATACACAAGAACTATATAATGTGGTAGTATACATGTATGCAAAAAAATTGTATCAGTCTCGTTTTGAGGTCGGCAGTTTTCTGCCTTTTTTCGTTTTGAGAGCAAAGGCAAAAGCGAGCTTGAGTGAGTGATTTTTTGTGTGAGGTTTCCCCTTTTTTCTTCTCTGCATGGTAGAAAAAGTAAAACCAATCGATTTGAACCATAAAAGTCGAAGAAGCTTTTTTTGCCATTGGCAGCTTGTGACGCCCAGATATACTAACATTCTCGTGGCGGCTTAACAACAGGGGAATAAATAAGTAACAGCCGCAGTCAGAGGAAATGAGACAGCGAGAGAAAGGAAGACGAAGTGATTCATCTACTAAAGTGGGCCTATCACTTCACCTCGCCTCACTTCATTTCACAACAACATCATATCATTTCTTTCTTTTTCCGCCACAAAAAAAACCTAGGGAAAGAACTAACGTCGCTCCTAATCTGTTTTTTGTGCTCTCACTCCCTCATTCTTCTCCTACGCTACAATCATAACTTATATGATGGAAAGTCAAGTCTGCTACTGATTCAGCTATAATCATCATCGTTTACTATGTGAAATCGGAAGACATACGATCCGATACTTCTTTACAAGCATTTATTGTGGTCATAATTTAATTTGTATTATGAAAGTTTGCTATGAAATTAGAACAATGTATAGATTATTATATAGTTTGTGAAGTTTAGATTTCAGGCCTTTATATAATTTATTTTCAGTTAATATTGTCACAAGACAATTTAATCATATGAAGCGTTTTAAAAAGCAATGTTGGTGGAAGTTTGTTTTGAAAATAGAAGTTTAAAGGACATTGGAAGGACGCGCGCGTGTTGTTTGGCACGTGCAGATGCAAGTGAATTTGGTATTTGTCATCCATTACGAGATTTGCTGACAAGAAGAGCAAAAGGAGAAACCGATTGGATTGGTGTACATACGCAGATCGTGAGGCGCTGCCTACATCCTAAAATCCAGTGTGCAAATAGTGCTTGCGGAAGAAAAGCTGAAAATGCTGTCCAGCATTGCGTATGAGAGGGATTTAGTAGTAGAATGTATGCGAGGTGTTTTCTCTGAGATTTGAAGGTCTTGTGGAAGAAGACAAAAAGGTTTTCGTACAAAGTTTGGAGGAAAAGAAGAGCCGTTCTGTGTCTCTGCGGGCCAAAATGAAAAGCTTAAGCAATAATCTATCAGGAGACTTAGTAGGGTAGGGCTGCACACAATAAGAAATGCAAAGAAAGATTTGCTGTCTCATGAACCTTGTGTTATAATGGAAAACTGTGTTTAGTGTCGGTGAATGTAGAGAGACTTTGGTGACTGATAAGAAAGTCCATGCCTGGAATCATTTATACCCATATCCTCCATGAAAGGGGAAGAAAAGGAGGAGGAGAAGAAAAAACTTTTTTCCAAAGATTACTCTGAAGGAATCGGAATAAAAGGAGAAACAAGGGATTCTCTTTTCTCACAAAGCGGATTTGGAACAGAAGCTCTTCTCTACACTTACTTTACTCTGCTTTTCTCTCACTCTCTGCTCTCCCTTCCTTTTCTCGGAGAGATTCCCGTTTACATAAACCCATTCGTCTTGTGTCATCTACAGATCATTCGATTCGACTGTGTTTTCTCTGTGTCTTATTCTCTTTTCCGTCCCTGTGTTTCCAATCGTATTCCATGCCAAAGTCTTCAAGCTCCTTCTTCGTCTTATTCTCTCCTCTTTTATATAACATTGACTACTACGCCTTCCATTTCAATTTCCTTTTTTGTCTCATTCTTTTAGAGTTAAAAAACATCCTCATCTTGAATTGTATGTAGAGCTCGTGTTCACCTCACTCACAGCACAGAGCGGCACTTCTGTAACGTTAAAGGTTTTTGAATTAATCTCTCACAGCCTCCAAATCGGAAAGTAAATGCAATACTCTATGGAAGCACCAGACACACAAGATGCAGTCAGTTAGAATCAATGCAATATACAATGGCTTGACGCCTGAACCTAATACAAACAACAAATGCACGAAAAGAAAAGGAAAGGGGTAAAAAAGAATAGTACAAAAGAAAGAATATAAGGAGCCAAATCAGGGGAAACAGGGAGCAAAAAAAGAAGAGGGTAAAAAGAAAGGAGATTAAGATAACATAAATAAAGCCACTGCGACTCACTTAGTTAGAAAACCGAGAAAGAAAATCCAATCCAATCCTCTTTCTCTCCGAGTAAATAGTAAATGGCTCTGGTTGAGTTTCGGGTGAAAGTAAAGGCGGGAAGGGCCTTGTGTTGCAACTGTCTGTAATCTGTGCCCACTTTCCCACTGTTTCTCTCCTCAGCGTGTGCATTTCTCGTTATCCTTATCCGCTTTCACTGTGGCCCGTCCAGGTCAACTTTTCTCGAGAAACATAGAGTTCTCCAGTCACCGTCACCATTCATTCCTACGGCTTATAGTTACTACAGCACTCGCACAATTCTATGAATTTCATTTTCCTGGTCTGAGCTCAGCTCCTTCATGTACAAGTTAATTACAAGCAACTATCCTACCATGAGCTTTATAACGACGGAGAGTAGATAACAACCCTTACAACTTGGAACCATTCTGCGGTACGTATTAGACGAAAATGCATTTCCTTCAATTTATCTCAAGGAAACTTGTATATATGAAGATATGGTGCGGTAACAAAGAAAGTGTTGGGATGATAGTTGGCGGTGGTTGTGTGCAGGCTTTGGGTGATAGTAACTTACACCTGCTACTGCTCTCTGCTTGTCTAGTTTATTCGACTCTTGACTCTTGCGATAATAGTTGTGCTATATAATATCATCATAAATGTCCCAGTGGTTTTATCTTTCACAGTCTATTATCCATCGAACTTGTATTACGGTTTCAATTCACCGCGCTCCTTTCCCTCACTCCTTTCAGTGTCTTTTTGGCGAGAGAATTTTATTGTCACGTATACAGGTCGTTCGTATTTTGTCGTAAATAAAAGCGTCGTCGTCGTCCTTGTCGTCTTGCATTGCCCTGTATACCTTTGTTTCCCTTCTTTGCTTTCTTGGTGGGAATAAAAAAGATATTTTTGAGGCAGTACAAGTGTAGGAGCTGAAAATCCACGTCCTGGCTCTGCTGCACAAAGTTGAGTATGGCGCGTCTCGTTTCGCTGATGAAATCAATTAAGGGACTAGTTGAGCGTGACTCTTTTCATGAGAGATGAGATTAGGACTGGAAGGAGCAAAAACGAGCAATCATCTTCTGAGAGTTTGACACTCAGATTGACTCGGATCATTTCTCAGTGTGGCTTTCCTTCTTCATTCTTCCTCGTGCTTCAGACTCAGCTTGGATAATGATATTGGAAACTTCGTTTACGAAGAGTATTATTACAATGCTGTCCGTTTTTACTACAAGTCGAAGTCGACAGACTACCTATGTAATTGTGTAATACACAGAGTTTTAGAGATGAGGATGAGTAGAAGAAACCTAATGTACAACTTAGGACAAAATAACTCAACTTGTACATATTTCAAAAAAGCGTACTGAAGAGTTTGTAGAATCTTTTAAGGTAATGCTGTGAAGAAGTGGAAGGTTAAGAGTTTGTTGTAGCATGACGTGTGAAGAGAGTGACTGAGCAGATTCGAAACAAAAAGCTAGACAGGATGACGTTAGTGAAGTTTTTGATTGAATGGGCTGTTGATGACGATGATCAAGTATGACCAGGTGCTTGCATGATAATGTTGTATACCAATGCTGTAACGAATCTGACGTACGTGGGGGTCTCTTTGTTTATTCTTTTCAGACGGAGATTTCGAAACGGCTAAATGCTATCATTGCACAGATCCTGCCCTTTTTGTCCCAAGAGGTAAGTTAAGCAGAGTGCCGAACAATTACTGATCATCTTTTGCCACACGATGACAATCAAAACGTTTCGCTATGCTACACATGCATTTAGTAGTATTGTGTATTTTTCATTTCTCTACCCGACGAAAAAAATCGTATAATATCGTGATTACATTCTGATGACTATATATCTTTCTATATTATGCTTTCTTTCTGTCCTTTTACTGACATTGAACGAGAAAAATTAATTGGGGCATTTATTCTTAATTAGCACCAGCAACAAGTAGCCACGGCCGTGGAGAGAGCAAAGCAAGTGACAATGACCGAGCTGAATGCAATCATTGGGGTAAGCCTACCTTTAATACCCGTACTCGCTATTAAGATCATAGAATTCAGTATTAGGACATATTTGAATTTTGTTTTGATCAAGCGATTAAACTGCACGAGGGCATCCTTTTTAAACGATTGATCAAGCTTTGACAAGCAAAGGAGCATAGAGGATATGCGTTGTCTTGTAGTAATTGTTCCCAATAATGATTTATTATTCCTTGTTATGGAGCAACATAAAAGCACAAAGATGATAAGGCAAATAATACCATCTATTAAGTACGACATTCGTTTGATTGAAACTCGATAATGCAATGGTATTTTAGCATTGATGCAGGAATTTGAGAAGAAGTATATTATGAAGAATATATCCGTACATTGACGCTAATGAGACGATGATTTCAAAGTGCAATTAGATAACAGAAAAGATATGAAAGAAGAAATGTTTGCTTTTGTAGCATTTTGGGTGCGTGTTGATTGCTGCGAGTCTAGTCATCATCGGAGACCCGAAGGCACACTAAATAGTACAAGCAACCTACAAAACCGTAGTACATGTAAAGTATATGCTAATTTTTAATGAAGAATACCTAGGAATTTAATTAGAGTAATTTGAATGAATGTAGCTCGCGGCTTTTGTAGAGTTGCTCGCTGTCAGTGAAATGAAGTAGCAAAGTTGACCATTGAAAGGCACCAGCATACGACCACGACCTTATAGTGAAAAAGGAAGATTCACTCACAGTTGAAAGGGTTGCGTGTGATTAAATATTAGCTAATCTGGACGCAGTGAGAGCAACGCGTATCTCGCGTCCCTGTGGTCGTATCCAACATAGTGAGAAGAGAATGTAATATGACGACGTTATGCAACCTTAATTTCCACGGGAGCACTTTACCCATGGCTCACAGTGTCCAAGTCCATTTCGTAGTGGGAAGAGGTAATTTGGTGCGGTTCATGAACTATGAAGCGTAACTTAGCGTGACCGCACTGAGGACGACCAAGCCTTTTCATGCATTATACACAAGTACCCTTCTGTCTCTCACATGACCAACGAGAAATGAGAAGAGAGCTTCACAGGAAGAAAATAGCTCATGAAAAAAAACGTGTACGGCGGAAAGGAAAACAACCATAGGCATTAATAAGGGAAGACATTCATTATTACGATTACCATGAGGATTATTATAGTTACGACTCTTGACGCCCCTATTTTTCCATCGTGTGCTTTTCCTATCGACCCGATGATGTCTGCTTGTCTCCCGTCATTTGAACCGTGGCTAAGTACGGATGAGCCTTTTAATTTTAATCCTTTGATCGTAAACATGCACATTACATTATACCAAGTTTACTAGTCTATAATCTATAGAAGTGTAGTAATATTCGTAATAGGAAGTAAGTCTAACCACCATGCTCCTGATATGATTAATATACATGTGGAACTGTGTACAGGAATCTCAGCCGAATATAGTAGTAAACTAAAACTATATACTATCCTTGTCTCCGGTTTTCTATATGGTTTTAAGAACGAATCTCCGCATGCGATGCTTTAGATTTACAAGGGACTCAACTGGTGAGATGTAATAGAGGTCTTAAATGTTTCCCGTATACACTATAATACTGTCATCATCATTTCCAACGAACTATGAACAATTTGGAGGTTGGCTGTGGAGCAATACTTACTACCATCATGCCACTAATACTTAAATTCACTATAATAAGCTGTACAATAAGCTGTACTACATACGCGTCTGAAAGATATCACTAGATAAATATCCCATTCTTGTCCGTGCTCATGCAAGCTATTACATCGGCAATGAACATTAAAAAACTTGTTCTTGGCATCATCGTATGCAATCGGAAGATAGTGTGAAATACATTTCTGAAATGCAGTTTATGTTAGCCACGCAAAGTGTGGTCCATTTTGACTCCTACATTGTTCCATACAATAAAAAGAACCTTAAAAGTATTTTACGCATAAAATTTGCAATAGAATTCTTGCTGTTCTTATCCTTTATTCAGATGTAATTATATTTAATTTAATTTTTTGCAGCAACAGCGGCCGGACTTACCTCGTTTACTGGTAAGTATACATTGAAATTTTAAAGCGTCTCTACAGATTTTCCATTGTGAGCGGTTCCTTGAGTTTTACAAGTGCGCCTTGTACTATATATGTTGAAAGAGTGTTGCAGTATGAGATTTTATCAAAAACGTTAGCAATAAAGCTCCAACTGCTTCAGCATGATTTACTTTCTAAATGTACCTTTCATCATAGAAAACATACACCTGACAGAATTGTCTATATGGGGAATTCCTTCCTGTTGTGAATTGACGATGGGATTACGCGCTCTTCAGTGAGAGAAACTATGTTGCTTCTGTGTGAGTGTACGTGACAGGGAAGAAATTGATGCTGTGTGTATGGATTTGAAGTTGAAATATCTTCTGTGGCTTTGCTCAATAATAATATGATTCCTTGGGACGCATTCATGTGTGGTACTGTGTGCGTGCTTTCAATTCTCATTTAAATGAATACGAGCAGAAATACATGTTTTGATGGAGAGCAAAGAAGCGAACTAAAATGGAGTTTGTATTTCAAAAACGAAACTGACTGTAGTATACATACGTTTCCTCCCGCATATGTTCTGATTTCCGACGGACGACTC
>JABASF010001555.1:0-21020 GCA_019776145.1 Harlomillsia oculata | reverse complement strand
CCAATAAACAAAGGAAAACGTTGTATTATTGCATGGAAAGTTTGCACTTTAGTACTTCGTATATATAATACTATAGTACAATAACATCCGCTTCACTAAGAAGCGAAGCTAATATAGAAAGGATTTGCAGACAGATGTATTAAGCACTTAAAGCGGTATGAGAGATTTATGTTTGTTTTGAGAAGGATTCTGCACTGGTGTAGTGGCCAGTGTAATTCGGCACAATGTGTAGTATTACTGCTGTGCTAGCCAGTTAAAGTGCTCGGCAGTCAAAGTCCATTTGAGTCTGGGACTTATAAGGTCTTAAGCATATTGCAAGTGGAAGAGTCACCTGGAGTGGCAAAAACCATTTTCGACTTTGGTCTTCTGTTTATTCGTTTACATTTTCAGCTGCTACTTCGGCTTCCTCTAGAAGTCATTGTCCTGTTGGAACGGATATTAGCACGAACCAAGCACATGACTGTTATGTTGCAGAAATTTTGTAAATTCGGAAACAGTTCGTGCGTGCGAGTTCGAGGGCAAACTGGTTAATGCATCTGCCCTAATGGACCGGAATCGTAGCGGTCGTCAAAGTGGTGCTTGGTGGAAAGATTATTCGTAGGAAATAGCTAAGTGGTTTGTACGTATCAGAGCTCTCGCAAACAATTTGTGAACGCAATTTATTATGTATAAAACATAGTCCACAGTCGCAAGCCCACGAACTTACATAGCGAAGATAACCATTGATAATGATTCATTTATTGCTCGTGGAGTTGACGTGAACTGATTAGTTTGCACAAAGAGAAAATTGCCCGTACAAAGACCTTTGCTTACTTTTACTCTTCCTTTGTTTTTTATTTGCCAGTTTCCATCAGTCAAACAATGTACGTAAGCTTGCAGTATGCAAAATTTACATCACGTAGAACGATGGAATTCATTGCAGACATATACTTTATTTCTTTACGGTGAAATTACGACAATCACAGTAAAATACATACTATAGTATGTGGGTTTAGAAGACTCGAATTGATACCGACTATTTTGTAAGTATAATACGACATGAAAATTTCGAAGATAGTACGTAGTGCAAAACTTTTTGAGAGCATCAAATTCATACCAAAACTATAGTATGATTACAGTGGAATTGGAAGGAGTATTAACATGTAAGTACTTATATGCTCCACTGCCTTAACGGGATCCTTTTATTGTGAATTGTGAACGTTGTTTGCTCAAGTTGAATTCTGCGACGTAGTTAGTTAGTTAGTTAGTATACTGTCAATAATTACTGTGTTTGTCACAGTTGCTATACTTGATAGTTAAAAGTTTAGTCCAATCACACCGGGCTTTCGCTATTCGATGAATAAAAAAGGAATGTAACGTTGTTTACACTAGCAGAAAAAGTTTAAGTATTATTTAGTGAAGATGACGACTGTAGACTGTCGTTAAGTGGGAAATTGGGGAGTCCAGGAAGTATAATGCAGTAATAGGCTCTCATTTCATCGCCACAGTCATAAATTTATAACGTCGTTCTTTCATTGATCGAAGTCGTATATGGTTTTGCGACTGGCAAGTTTTGATGTCTTTTCATGAACATCGTACCTGCATTTACCCTTAAAAACAGTTTGACGAAGTTTTTCTCAATGAGAACTGAGAAGGCAAAGTATATTAGCTTACGGATGTGCCAATCGTTAACTCCGATAGTTATTCTTGCTGGATGTAATTCAACGATAAATTTTGCATCGTTTGACAGAAAGGACAACGCCGACGAACAAAAGATTCGACAGAAATTGACGAAATCTGAAATCCTACTATAGGTTGTTATCTGTAACGGTAAACTGCATACATTGCCAACATTTTGACGGATGTTACGCATTTTCATTTCGTTAGTCTACTTTGGTTGATGCTGCCAATCTGAAAACTTGTGTAGTCACGTCAAGACGAGGTTGGAAAATTAATTATGTATGATAGATATCGTGTCAATCCAGCATTCGTTGCATCATTTCATCTTAAGTGACACAAATGGGAAGGTTTTATTTTACATTTTCAGGACAGCACTTTAGATGATTGTGTTATTGTCTGTCTCAGTTTCATCACTCACCCTCCACCGCCTGTGGTATTTATGAAATTTGAACAGGATGAAAGATAAAGTTGGTGCTGACGTTCACTACTACACATATTCAAATTCTAATCGGGTGTTTTTAAAGTCATTTTGTTTTGACTTCTGAGTTACTTCTAGTTCGGCGGCGGACATAACGCTAATAAAGTTTATGGCATTGGGCCTTGCATAACGTGAGAAAGGAAGTATGCACGTACGATAGGGTTTTAGAAATTTGTTTAAGGTTGGTCGGTGTCCTTTGGTTGTTGTATTACTTGGAAAACCGACTGAACGAGGTCGCAGTTTGTTTAAATGTGATACAATTAGAATTTGAGATAGTACAAAGTCAAGTGAATCCAATGGTTTCGGATATTTTTAACTCAGTGTCATCTGATTTGAATTTCAACGTGGCACACAGATTACCGAAGGAGGGAAGCAAGCCTTGCTTTTATTTTATGCTGCGCTTCTGACGGCACATATTCTACGACTAGCATTCGCAATCTCGTTCATGTCATTGTGAGAGATACGACGTAACCGCGACGACGGTGACGAGGAATGGCAAGGTGACTATGTGTGTGTTAAGGGCAAGGCAACAAAAACACTACATTCCTCATGTACTCTCTGCTCTCTGCTTTCCTCGAAGACAAATTCTGCTGTTCTCTAGTCAAATTGAAGCTGTGATTCAATGTAGTGTAACTTTGAATAGACTGTAACAAATATTTCTGTGCAGGAAATGAAGAATTTAGAGCATTTGCTTGTACTTCGTCAATTATTTTAATGAGTTTTGTGTATTGCACAAGTTTTATAGTGGACTTTCATCTTTCATGGCATCTTAATGTGAGATTGTGTTGTGTTTACGGTTTCAGGCTGTAAATCGTTGTCTAATTCAAACGAAGGAATACCGCCCCAAACTAGTATAAAAAGGTATTTTTATGTTCAGTGAAGTTAAGAATCAGTGAGAAGATCATTGTATTTGGTTGTTAAGGACATCGGGGAGACTAAGGACTCGGGTTCAAAGTCAAGATTGGTGCATTAAATAAGCAGCTCATTATTATACCGAATACCGAACTCAACTTTGTGTGGAATTTGCATTAAGATGTTTCTGCTCACTTTCTCGCCGTTCACGTCTTACGAAGGCATTTCGTTTTGTGTATTTAGTTTGGACAGGGTTCTAATTATGGCTGAGTGAGACCTTTCGGTATCAAAGTCCAGTGTGAAGTATAGTAGAACTTTGGGACTTTGGAATTGGAACTTTTAAACAATTGGCACTTTTCGCGCATTTAAACGTGTATACAACCAAATTATTAAATTTCAATATTTTTTGTCTGGCTTGTATTTTAGCACTGGCGACTGTGGGACACCTGCAACACCCTTCTACGGGTGAGCCTTACACACACAGCGGCGCCATGGTGAAAACATTTCAAGCGTATTTGGCTAACTGCCACCGTTTCTACTCTTGTATACACTGTAGAGCTCATCTCGCGAACCACGATGAGCTGATTTCTAAGGTAATTTAAATTATTTTGCATTAAAGTAATTGTTTGTAAATATTGCTGTGTTCAGAAATGCATTTTCGGGAAGCAAAGTGGTTTTGTTTGATTTTTACAAATGCTTGATTCCTCTCGCTTGCACTTGATGTATATTTTAGCTTTTCCCATTATCAATATTGCATTCATGCAATTCCGCACACCTGCAATCACAAGATGACGGCAGTTACACTAACTTGGTTAAGTCTTATAGGAGGTCTCTAGGTTTCCTTCCGAATACCCCAGTTCTTGGTAGACGAAACTTTGTGATTTGTCATGAACATGAAAGACTCAGAATTGTGTCTGACGTCATCTACCTTCGTTTCTCTATTTTCGGTCCAAACTTTTGTTTATAAGCAGAAAGTGGATGGTTTCATGTCATACGTTATAAATGCCCGTAATGTACTGTTGAGTTTCTGTTATAAGTTCAACATGTTGTGGGCAAACGCAGGGTCCTTTGCTTCAGTGTGTCGACGGAAGGGACAAATTTTGCGAAGTTTGGTAGTTGATGATGAGACACTTGCACTATTTGCGCAGTTGTACGCTTGTTCCTTTGTGCTATTTCGCGGAAGACGAATATGATAGAAGAAGGTTTGGGGAAAGCATGTCATTCTACGATGCCACAGAGGCTATTAAGGAAATTAGCAAAATTGAGTGAATGTTTTGATGGAAATCATTTTTTGCAATTTGTATGATTGCTAAGTAATGAGTTGTCATCTTTGGTTGATGAAACTGTGGGGTTGCTTCAACTGTTTCTGCCGATTACACACTTGGAGAACTAATAATAATAGTCCATTACGCTGTATACTAATAACGTAAAAATATTACTGCTCTATATTATTACATAAATGGCATTACATTTCCAAACGAGCTTTTCTAGTGTGCAGTAAAAGTGTTGTTGAGTCTGAAGTTTCAGAAATTGTCTTTTAACGTTGTAACACGTTGAAAAACAAAGTGCTATCCGAAATGAAAATGCCATTCCATATAATGTCTATAAACTTTCGTAGTTTCATTCCATTCCAGCCTGGAATGTTTATTTTAATGAAGCACATTAAAAAGCGGGACGGAGCATGCAACATTTGGTTAGACTGAAAGTGGCAGTTTGCTTTTTTATTCTCTATTGTTGTAAAATTGTATTTTTGTGACTCTGTGAAGACAAAAAGGAACGATTCAACTGGCAACTGTGTAGTTGTGGTAGGTAATCGATTCAGAAAAGGATCGATATGAAATAGTAGATGAAAGTCCTGTGTGCTCAAGTATACGGGCACATCGTGATTTCCGAACATGCAACGTGACACAGCTTGAAGATTGTATAGAAACACGTGGGCGGGATTTGTAATGGTTCATTATAAATGTGTTTGTTGTTGTATTCTATGTCACACTTGTTACAAATTGATGAAAATGGGTCACTGTTTACAAATGTGCAATCATAATTAAATTTGACTTGTCTTTATGAACCGAATTCTGGTAAGTCGAATGGTACAGTTTAAAGGAAAATAAAATTGTAATTAAGTCTGCTATAGTATTCGAATATATTACATAATAGGGGTCTCCAGGATTTCGCAATTAGTAATTAGCGTTCGCGCAATTCGTGTGTTAATTACAGTGGTACTGGGGTACAGTATAACGCTTGTATTGAGGATTTTGCGTCGTTTCGAAATCTATATTAGTCTGAAATGAATGCCAAGTTCGTCAGAGTGAGTGAGAAAGGGAATCTCGTTTTTGGTTGGATGCTAATGTGGAACAGGAGAGACGGATGAAGGCACAAGAAGGATAAAAGATGAATCTTCTCAAGCGTAGTGGATATTTTTGTGTATACTTCGTGTTCTCTTCATGCAGAGAATTAGGTTCGCCATTTAACGTTTTAAGGTGTAGTTTTATTCTGGTTTTTTGAAAGTTTACCATTAATTTTGAAAGGTGAAGAATTGCACTTGCACTTGGTTCATGAGTTACATCTTCATGTATCTATATATTTCTTCTTTTTTGACTTTCTTGCCTATACAGCTTGTCTATTAGGTGTGAAAACATTTAAATTAGAATGCCTACTGCCTACCAGCGACCATAGCTTTTGACGAATACTCGTTCGTAAATCTTGTACTAAGGGCCCATAGGCCCATTGTAAGTTTTTTGCGCAGTATGGACGCTTTTGAGTATTTTATTGTTTGAATTTTAAACCTTGCAATGCTCACTGTGTCGAAACAGGTGAGAGAAAAAAGGTTTAAAGTTTAAACTAGACACGTAGTGTTTTTTCAAAATTCGTTTCCTTTCGTGCCTTTTCGTTTATCGGTGTGGTTTGTAGTCAAGCAGCGTGCAAATTTCAACTTTACTTACTTTACTAGCTTACATAGCGTTGTTCCCCATCGTCATGCAAGATGCTGTTTATTCGACAAAAAATTTAGTGTAAAGCTTTGCAGCGATCCATCTGTGACTGCAATAATGACTTTGACACCAAGATGTAAAAAAGGCGGAATTTTTTGTTTGCACTATAGTGTCCACATAAAAGTACCAGTATGACCGTATAGACATGCCATAACTCCTAAGGGAAATGATGTCTCGAATGACCTCCGTACGTTAAGTACCTTTTCCGTCGCGCCGTACTGAACGATGTTATAATTCTGACTGTGAGCTGCATTAAAGAAATTCTCTAGGGTTAAAAAGAGATATGCTAAAAGATCCACAATGTGACGCGGAGAAGAACTAGAGCAGTTTGAGAAAGTTTGTGACAGAGAAAGGAGATCACATCCTTGTTTTAACCCTGACCTATAGTCTGTAGGCATAAAATTTCATTCAAGTTTCTCCAACTGACAGTAAGGAAGAGTTGAGTTCAGTTTATTTCACTACTGCAGCAACCCAACGTTTTCAAACTTGAAGGAAGCAATCCCATCAGACAAGCTTTTGTGTGCCATCCATGGAATTCTCATTTTTATTTTTATTGCTCGTGTCAGAGAACATTCGGATAGGAACCTTCTTAAACCGGAAAGTCTTATCACTGACCGCAGCATATGAATGCATGTGCAATCCAAACTCCGCTCCAGCTCCATTTTTACGGCCGCTCGTCCTCGCCTTTTGAGGTTCCTATTGGTACTGTGTTTCTCGAACTTATTTATGAGACTGGAACGATCAAAAACGGGCACGCATTTACTCTTGCGGGTCAGTTTGGAGTCCATTGGGACTCGGCTCAAATTAACATTCAAAATGTTTCCCTTTCTTGTCGACACTGCATGCTGCTCGTATTTTCAAAGCACATATGTCATTTTCGAAACCTAATGTTTCTCTGTTGTAGAAACAATTGAATGCAGAATTTTCCTCTCTTTTTTGAGTAAACTGTAGAATTTAAGATGAACAAGAAATCGATAGGATAGAAAGATAGAATGATGACAGCTTTCATGTCATGCTTTACCGCGTGCTTATTGAGAAAAGTTGTTTCCTAGAGGAATTGAATCCAAAATGCCGACAACGACAAGTGTAAGGAAAAGTGCATTACTTCTAACTATATATTGTTCAACAAAAAACTTTTTCATGGATATTTTTGAGTTTTTGACTGTAGTAATAGTAATGTAGCAAAACAAGATAAATCAAACCAAGCCGTTTTTGCTCTGACCTCTTACTTCAATCAATATTATATAGTTGAAGTTTTCCTCCTATGTGCCCGTGATATTACATCAAAGTGAATTTGCAAACCCCTCCGAAGCGAAATTGTTGACGACAGCTCATCACTTCGTAAAATACACCATACGTCCTCGTCGTTCATTTTAACAAACCTGTAGCTTTATGTCAATTTCAACTTTAAGTATGCAAATTTTAGTGTGTATTCAACTTGTAGGCATGCTAAATTTTAACAATAAATTCTTCCATCAGTCTCTTTCATAGTTATAATTACATACCAACAATGTATTGTCACCATTATTAGTTTTTAAAGAACATACATTCATACTGTGTAAATTACTAATTTGTCTTTCTTTCATCTGTAATAATAACAATGTTTGAAAGGAACCAATGTCATGAAGGTTGCAATTATTACAGAATGACTGTTGATGTGTCTCCTCCGTATTTGTCAATGTTATACAGCCCATATTTCTACGACACCATTTTGGTTTATGGATTACTGTTTAATGTGGGTATCCAAAATTTGGTAGCTATTAAGTTTATTTAGTAGCTTTGTGGTGAAAATGATTCAGCACATTCAGCAGTATGAGATTATACTAATTATGTTTGCATTTAGTAAATCTCATGGTGTTGTTTGTGTTCAAGCGAATACGTAATTAATGTAACGACATGATCGTCCACGTTGCTAGAAAAGAATAATATGTGGATTTATTAGCATTTATGCCAAAATCTGTGTAAACTAACTAAAAGTACCTAAGTACTATATTTAGAATTAAGATGTACTAGGGATATTTTGAATGTTGATAGCCATGCCATATAATCACCCATCTTCCTATACAATGCACAAGATTTGAGATTTCGATTCAAGTGCGCAGAATTTTATACGGGTTAATTTTTGGGTACCGTTTTCTTCACTTGCGTCAAAGCTGTTAATGAGATTTGAACAACATGGTATAATGTGTGTTTTATAAAGTACTACTTTACTATTCCTTTTTTGCTGCCTTGGTTGTCGAGTGATTTCGTTCTCATTTCCTCCATGTCTTTATGCATGGAAATGAACTGCGAGCTGCGAGCCTGAATTGATGTGTATGAGACTTTTTCATAGAGTAGGAAGGGTTATGGACACCGAGGCCTAAGGGTTGTTTAATATATATATAACACTATGGTATGCGAAGGACGTTAAGTGGCAGGTAATGAGTGCACAGACTGTGTGAACTTAAATGTTTGCACAAGTAGAGAAAGAGAGATGCTAATGAGACTTAAAAACAGCAAGCCTAAATTAGTTACATTTCTGTGAGGCAGTACAATTTTCGTGCTTTCAAGTCAACTGGAGTATAAGTTACATTAGTTGTTGACTAGTATACGTTACAAAGAACGTCCCTTAAAGTCCATGAAAGGAGTGAGAGTTACTTTCTTTCAGCTCAAAAAATATTGAGCGAAAAAAAAGAAACGAAAATTTTCATAAAGTTGTATAAATATAGTAATTAAGTGGGGTATACAAAATTCAAAAGTTTATTAGTTTAACTTTTGAGCAAAAGGCACTGCGTAACGTAATAATAAGTTTCGCAAACGAAAATTACTAGAAACTAGAAGTAGTGGTTTTGAAAACGGGCATATTATTACTGGACACTATATATGTTTTATGCAAACGAATGGATTGTGACTTGTGATTGCGATTATAGCATGATATCATTTGAAAATGGAAATTGTTATGATGGTTGTTTTTGCTGATTGAACGCTATGGCACTCTAACATATCAGAAGGTATAAGTTGTACTTCCAGTACATGCAAACACTTTTAACGCTACATGATGAAATGGAAGTATGATTATTATATTTGCAAAGTTGAAAATGCATTTTTTGGCATTGTCAGGTTTTATGTTTCGTGCCTTCTGTTGATGATTTGGTGTGCATGCGGATTTTGTGAGAAAAGCAATGGCATTGCAATGTTAAATGTAAGAATATTTTTCCCTTTCTCTCTGTGTACTACGAGTGTAAAAGGAGAGAGGAAAAGTGGACGGGTCCTTCCCATTTTCAAGGGCAATCGATTTTCATCCAAGTCAAATTATACTTTTCCTTACCATACTCACTGTGACTTTCGTAGTCTTTATTTTGGACCAAAATTCCTTCAGTATCGTCGTCTCACGTCGCTAGCAATTTGACCATGCGACCATGAATGTGAACTGCATTAAAAGTCACTATGTAAGCAATGGTTTGGCAAATTTCCCCTTTAATGTCACGAATGACTAAACCTCCAAGACCTCACCGCAATTTCATTTAGCTCAGCGCGAATCTCTCGGCATGTGACTGTAGTCAATCAAAAGCTTCCTCTTTAATCTTTACTCACATCACCGCTATTTCACCTTTGCTTGTAATTGAGTTTGATTGAGCAGTAAATTAAGTTTGACTTGCAAGTTCATCATTAAGTTGAAGCTGTAATTTCTGGACTATATCTTCTGGTTGTGAGCAATTTGGGATTTAATGTGCTGTTTTTTTCTTATCTTTACTAGTCGTTTCAAGGAAGTCAGGGAAGGGCTTACCTATTCAACTCTGTGTAAGTTCTCACATGAAATTCTCGGAATAATAATGATCTACGGCACATACATTTCTGGGAAACAGTGACATGATTGGATTTATTCTCTGAATGCAGGGTGAATGTTGGATGCGGACCAGCGGAAGAGCGAGTCCTTCTCACTGGACTTCATGCTGTTGCCGATATCTACTGTGAATGTTGTCGTACTACTCTCGGGTGGAAATATGTAAGAATTAACTTACAAGATGAATAAGCTTAAATGAATCTTCGGAATCAGCCTTTCTATAATCCAATTTGGCGTACTTTTCAGGAGCATGCCTTCGAGTCTAGTCAAAAGTACAAAGAGGGGAAGTACATTATTGAATTGGCACATATGGTAAAGGAGAATCAATGGGATTGAGAGAAGGCCAGGGTCCACCAGCTAGGCACGTTTCATCTGTCATCACCGCTTGCTGTACGACCATCTACTACTTGCGGCAGTCCAGACTGTGACCCCTGGGTCATACCAAATATTCACGAAGATTCCTTACAATTGACAAACGAGACTTGTCCTTCTCTCGCATCTTGTTTGTCATTTGGGCGCCGAATCTCTACTTTTGTCTGGCGTTGTGTGTGGCGGTGACCCTGGCCATGAAAACCGTGGAAGTAAAATGATGAAAAATCAAAAAAAAATATTCGAAAATTCCCAGAAACACGAAATCTTGCAATCATACTCTGTCCAAAAAAATATTGTTGCCGATGAAGGAAACTGTTCTAATTATGTTGTCGTCCTTGCTTTAAAATTGCGTGAAGTTTCTTAAAGACAGACTCATCTGTCGTATTGATCTCTTCGTAACACATGTGTTGCGTTTGCACACCTTATACTGATCGACGCCCATTGTCATTGTCCTTCCCCTCCTCGCCAAGAAGCAGTCGACCACACACTGTCATTGAATTTCAAGAAAACGGAAACCCTTTTGATGTTTTCATCCAGTATATGATTTGTAATAATTCTTTCCTGCATTGTACAATCAATATTGTAATTGGCTCTTGTCATTTCAATTATATTTAGAATCCCTTACCGAAATGTAAAAAGGTTTTCATTACGTCCATTCGTTGAGTTGTGTGAAAAATAGAAAACAACCTTATAATCATGTTATATAATGAAAACAGTGTACCTCTCTCATTCTACGTTACAGATTCGGAAGACGTAAAAACGTTATGAACTACGGAATGTATAATATTCACGTATGGATACTGCATTGTCTGCAGGGATTAATGTCATGTTTTGAAATGGTATTGAAAATGGAGTTCGCTCTATATGATGATTGTTAAAATAGGTTAGGAATTTGAGAAGGTTTTTCCGGTGATATGTAAATTGAAAGTAATTATTGTTATAGCAAAAACGGATCGGTTTTATCTTAATGAAGCGAAGGATAGGGTTGAAGTTTGCACGATAGGATACGAAAAGAAGACGAAACAAGGGTGAAAGTTTGTGCTAGTAACGTTACTAACAGGATTTGATGCGAAACGGAATGATTTAATGATAAGGATAAGGCTAAAGTCTTTAGTGGGAATTTCATCTGTACGTAATGGAAAGGATGTCAGTCTTGCTTGTACTTACATGATAGTAGTTGCAATGACAAATTCCTAATGTGATTGGGAAGTGAAATATTATTGTATTAATTGTCTCTTGTAGTTTTCCGGTATTACATAATATTTGGGCAATGTCAATCTCGTATTTAAAATGCAATTCCAAAAGGGTGTTGTTGACATGATAATTGATAATCGTTTAGAGTCACATGGAATGTGGATAATCGTGCATGCTGAAACAATATCGTGGTCAGGAAACGTAATTGTGATTGAGAATGTTATTATTAAGCGCAAAACATGATCGATATTAGGGGAATTTGTAGTAATTTGGGCTGTTAATATTGTAAAGCGAGGATATATATATAAAAGAAACAAGTTCGGAAAAAGGATACGCTAAGACAAAAATATCGGTGGCTATGTGTCAAGGTTTGGAATGCGTGGATGTCGTGTTTCTGTTGTACATTCAAAACACAGTGCTTTAATTACATTAATTAATTATACTATATTACAAAGCTAAATTGGTGTGAAGTTACCCCTTCGAAGGGATATATGATTATATTTAGAAACGAACGCCCACCAAAAAATGATACAAAGGTTTTCTTCGTCATTTGATATTACAACAATAGGCGGAGAGGAAATTCAAACTCGAGCTAGATTTGCCTTAAGAACAGGTTGGGAAGACGACCGGCCAGAGTTGTTTTAACGAAGCCAACAAGAAATTTTAATTGTTACATATTCGTTAACTCTATGGTGTTAAATGTGAGAGAAAAAAATCCCTTTCTGTGATAAATACCTTTTATGACTGAATATTATGACAAAAAAATTATTATATATAATTGCAAAACCATTGACGACCATTTCTGACCGGTTGTCCAAAAACTATGAACACGTTCGAGTTCCCAGTCGAAGTCCTTTATCAAAGAGTCCCTCTTCGCACTTTAAAAATAATACCAAAATTATTGCGTCGCCAGCTACGATAAACACGAAAGAGTAAATTTAACGTTGACGAAGTAAAATTGTTTAAACGGAAGTTGTAGTCGCTCCAGTTGCGAATGGCGTTCGAGAACTACTATTAATTCTAGTATTTATACTTTATATGCGTTCTAAAAAAATCGCTAGAAAATGCGTGAATACAATGACATGCAACACAATTAATTCTGTTATCTAGTGTACAAGTTGTAGCTGTTACATTCGCATTTCTCAACGTAAAGTTTTTATCGCTAAGAGATCCATTGCTGGAATCTTCTGTTTTCGTAGAATTATTATATAGTTACTATATAATCTAACGTAATTTTTGTATATTTTTATTTTGGTTTTGTTGTTTTTTTTGTGAAGAAATCTGCCTTGTCTTGTGGTAGTTGGTTGGTTGGTTTGCAACGTGCAACTTACATACCATTAATACTTACTGTTTGCTACATAATTTCTTATAACTAACTTTGAATTTAACAATCACGCTATAATTACTGTGCGGTGCAACATATTCTACAGTGTAAGAAAAAGAACTTGTATGTGAAAAGCAGTACGTTTATTGCACTGTTCAAGGCACTGCATGGAAGCAGTCCTCGCAGCTTTTCATTTCGTCACAATTTGAATGTAATGACATGTGTGCATTATTAGTTGTTTGACAATGTTGCCATCGCTGCCGTGGTCGTCGCTCATTACACAGATTATAAAGCTTTTCGAGTACTTTTTATACTTTACGTTACGATGTAATTGTGGTACGTCAAAAATCACATTGTAAAACTCATCGTCTTATGCGCATGAATGTGTTTCGACTCCATTTTTGAGTCCGAAAGGTGACAGTTTGTTGTTTTTTAAACGTTAATGTCGTTTAAAAACGGTTCAAATTTAGAAGTTGATAAGCCGTGTCAGTGTATTCCTTTTGCATTTCATTTTTTTGTGCTTTTTTTCACTTTTATTACTTGGTTAATTGTAGGTTCGGAAACAATTTGATTTTTGTGTAAGTTGGTGTATATTGTAACACTTTCAAGTGCAGAAATTTTAAATTGTCGTTTACTTTATCTGTATACTTTTTTGTGTAAGCTAAGCTTACACAATTTTTTTGTAGTGAACATTGCAGTGAAACACTCAGCTTTTTGTAATACTTTTGCCAACTTTAGAAGAAAACCATTTACTATTGTAGAGTTTTTTTTAGTTTTTGTTGTTACCTATGAGTCTCTTTTTTTTCAATATATGAAATTGTCAGCGGATGATTCAATTGTGCGAATTACATTTACGTAAATTAGTTTAATGACTAGAAATTGGTTGTAAATGTAAATAATATATACTTCATACATCTTATTCTATACTAGCGAGCGAAGGAAGCGAAATTTTTGGAATGTTGGGGTCAAAGCAAACGAAACCTTTTCTATTCATCAAATGATGCGATAAATCAATATTGCAGTTCGAGTGATTGTGTTGTAACGTTCTGTTCTTTATTGTTCTTATTTTTTAGATTATTTAAAGCCTTGTTGCTTTTAGTGTCATATTTTTTTTCATGTTTTGCATATTTTCCGCATAACGCTCAGTTGCATTGTTTTATTGATAATAATATTCCGTACGTGATTAATTTTCATAATTGCGTGGCATTGGAGCATCTCTCGAAAGAATTTTTATATGCAATGAATGTAGAGACTTTATAGTGAGATCGTTATTGGTCATGAATTTAGTTAGTTAAAATGACAGTTCTTCTGATTTAATGAAAGCGATGCATGCATTCTTGTTGTTTGTTATCGTGGAGTGAATCATAACAAAATTTAAACATTGTATTTGTAGTACGAAAGAAAAGCGGAGTTTTTAATTCTCAAGTGGAAATCGAGTAGGATTCCGCCTCGTCTGCTCTTACAATTTACTTGTGCATGTGCGACAATATATTTTTGGTCCAAAAACTGTTTCTCTTTCCTTCGCGAAAAAAGTCTGAACATGTAAGAATTGCGATTCTTGTCCTTTTTTTTAATATTAAAAGATGAGTGTATTCTACGCAATGTGCTTGAATGCGAACAAATGCTGATGATGAAATGATGATCAAATGTGTTTTGATACTTCGAAAAACTGTCATCTTGTACTATTAATAATAGCAAACAAAATCTAAACAAAAAAATATTTAAATATTAGAACATACTTAAGTAAGACAATTAGACAATGCATGAAATATACATTCATATTACATATGGGAAAGTTCGGCAAGAGTGACAGGTTCTAACTGTACTGTGCATGTAACTTGCATAAAGCTATTACATTGAAGGCAAACGCTAGGACGTTTTTATAAAAACGAAAAGTTGTTCATTTCTCTCTCGTCAAGTCTAAATCACATCACAAATTACGACATTACATTTATGTAAGTAAAATTTATTATGATCTGCAATTGCAGTTTAAATTGACAAAGTAAAGTTGGCACACATAAGAAAACTTTAGACTATAACTACGACTATGACCTATGAGCTACAGTCAATTAATATTACATTATTCTTACCTAAAAACATTTTTCTGTTAATGCTGCCGGATGGTCCTAATTAATAAATTAGTATAAGCCTCGAACCGCAGGACGGATGGACAAAACAAATTATGGAACGATACCATTTAAACGAAAATTATGATGAATGTATTGTAGGAATTACATTATTATATCAAAAATGAACTATTCAAGAACGCTATATATTATAATGCTGTACAATTAGACTATACTATATCGCTGTAAGCAAAAGTATGTTTTACGAAATTTAATGTAATTTACAAAACAGAATATACAATATGATAAGTACATGCCATAGTGTATGACACAAAAATTTAGAGTTGTGAAACACAACGAGACGGACGGGACACATGGGATGCATCGTCTCGTTGTGGTAACTTCGACAAGAAAAATTATATACTATTCTGACATGACGAGAGAGATCACAAGAAAGGAACCTATAAATTGCATAAAATGATTAATTTCCTAATCATATAATAAGCTTCGGTCGGTGGAATAGTCGCAGTCGCATGTAAGAATCGGTAAAAATGTCGCGTCGGTAGTTCAATTATATGATAATACCAACGTGTTTGTAGGCCATGTCCTGTACGGCGTAACCGTGTAAAGCATTTTTCTGAAAAAATTCTATTAAATCGAACAGGAAGAATGAAATGCATCGAAAATGCTGAAACTCATTTACAGTTACATAAGAACTTCCTATTATAAACATGGTGGATATCAAAAATTTAGTAAGTCAAAAACAAATGCTATTAAATTACGTTGTATTGTTGCACGAAATATTACAACTGTACGTATTACTCGGATTTCGAAGCAGAAAAAAATGCTCTCTGGTCTCTGGTCCTTCATGAGTCATGGACATACCTGTTGTTGTCAAAATAACAAAAAACTCCTGTACTTTCTGGCAGTAGTACAATGTTTAAAAAACGAATCAGAATCTTTAAAATATTGTATTAATATCGATACAACATTACTGAATTTATTTCACTGACGGCATCTGCACGAAGAATTGTAGAATGTGGTTGCTGTTGTTGTGCTTATAAAAAAAATGTGAATTATTATTATATAACTAAGACGTACAAGTGAGAATGCGCAATTTGCGAGTGCCCAAGAAACTTGCATCACTTACTTGAAGCTGTTGTCTCCTATTATACAAATGGTGTTGAACGAAATAAATGCAGCTACGAAAATTTAAAGAATATAACTACAAATTAAGTAAATATATGGTCAATTTGTTGAGGCATAAGCATAAAGTTCATGAAGCATAAAGTAGACAAAATTTTCACAAACTGTACAAAATTGACAAGCACCGTCGTGTGCACCAGATTCCATTTCAAGAGAAACAGTGGAATAGGGATTTCAGGGAAGTAATAGGAAATTACTATGGGATGGCAGACCCTGTATAAAATATACTTGGTGAAAAGTGCGTATTGCGTATAGAATGAAAAATGCTACAGGAACATGAGTCCGGGAAGGGACATGAGCATCTCTTGTTATCGGAAAGCATGGTTGGATGATTTTTGCAATTTTTTCAATCGTTGTTCCCCAACTAACTATCCGTGGAAAAAGCATCTTTCTTTCTCTTTAGTTCTTCCTTGTGACAGAGAGAAACATTGATTCCATATTATTTGAGGAAAGTGAAGAACATACAGAGAAAGAAAGGAACTTTCCATTTATTACCTTCCTGCACGAATAGGATGACGAGGAAGAATCAGCGAAGACGCGAGCACGAGGAAAAGGAAGCTCAAAAGTCTCCTTCGCCTTCTTCGACGGAATGCCGATATCTCTAAACCATAATAGCAAATAGAAAGGTTTCGCATTCTTTCTCTTTCCTTTCCTTCTATAGCCACTGGCTGTTCACAAGTAACTGGAAAAATAAGGAAGGAATATAATTGCGTCGTCCACGTCTGAAAACTTGTGCTGGAAACAAGAAAGTCGCTTTTCTCTTTTTTTCCCCGAATGTCATGTGCGCACCGTTCGGATGCTGTGGTTGCGGAGCAGTCTCATCTTTACCACACCACCAAAAACCGAAAGTTAATCACTTTCTTACGACACACTAGGCACACACAACCAACACATAATACGTATTTTCTTTTGAGGACAACTTGTGCCTTTTTCTTATGTTCTCAAACTATGTCCTCTGATTACTTTCTTCATTGAGCAAGAATGAGACGTGTGGTTTGGATATAAAGTATACTATATTGTACGTGTATGTGGGTGTATGTAATGTGTGTAACGCGTCTTAATGAAATTTTTGGCGTTTCCTATTATCCAACTACATTGCCAACATTAATTTCAGTGTACGAACTATTGTAGCTTTTCCCTAGTAAAAAGAAGTACGACGTACTTATTTTGTCAACAATTTGCCATTATGTGTATCATATCGATTTACAGAGCCGGTGAACACGTTTTTTAAAACTGTTTAATATACGAATTAACAAATTCATATGAATTAGAAAGTATGAGATAGTTTTCAGTTAACTTGAACTGTTGCTACTGAAAATTATTTTTTTTTACCTTTTTGCATTCTGTCCTACGTTGCTGATAAACGATGATGTCTTGTCATCGACTTTCTATGTTCGTGAAACGCTTTATAAATTGATGTTTGATGGAGTATAATACTGAATCATTCGTACTATGATGTGATGATGATCATAATAATAATGATAGAGCAATTCAGATGCTTCTTCGGCATAGGCAACAGAGCTGCAACGAATTTCCTCTAAGGTCCTCACACACTTCTCATGAGATACGGACCGGTTTCCCAAACGGGCGAGCTTGGCAGTCAGTCGCCGGTGTACGAGAAGAGCAGAGCACATCATCAAATCTCCTTCTTTGAGTTACGTGTTTGTATTAAGCACACAGCATCATTTTCAACATCATCTCTGCATAACTCACTGCTGTATACATACACAAAAACTACAGTACATTCGGTGGTTTTTCATCTCCTATATACATATATATTGCTATTATTTCCATTGTCTCCAGCGTTCCTTTTATTTCTCAAAACGATCTACAAGCAACGCAACGTGTACAACGTAACGCGACACGAAAAAACAGAATACACAATACAAAAGTAATAAAAAAAGTATCCTTCAGCAAATAATACAAAACCTTCACCTGAATCGAATTATACATTTTTTGTATTGACCCAGTCGAACGGAAAAAGTGTCAAGTGTCTCTACATACATTCACATTCCATCTATTTTTGAACATTTTATTCCGTGCAGTTATTTCCTAATCGAAAACTTCCTACTGGGGGAAATTGGGACTTTCCGAAAGGGTGTAAATCGTATTACAAATATGGTTGCGTATCAAAAAAACTTTAGTCTCAAGTCTTATTATTTTGCCATTCTTTGTTTCTTGTGTTGGTGCAACGTTCTGAGCAAATCTATCAGTGATACCAATAGTATTAATTCTCAATCACATCTCGTCAACTACATAACCACAGCCAAGTTATCCGATGGGGAAGAAGAGATTCGTATGCGTATGGGAAATGTGATCGTCGGAGAATCGTCTATTGTTGATCGAGACAATGATCGAAAGTTAAAGTAAGGATTTGTTTTTAAAATTCAAACGTTTTAAATCAGTGTTGTCAAAATCATAACGATACATTGTCACAAATCCGGGGTTACGATACAAGATACAATATGACACTAAGGTTTTGGGAGCATCGCATTCAAGTTTAAATTAACTGTAAGGAGAGAAATTGAAGGCAGGACGCTTGTTACACGTTATACATCATATCATGGTACACTTTACGCACATTTTGTATGACGTTTTTGTAATATGAAATCATGCATGGACGAGGGCGAGGGACAACAACGAAGAGAAATTGGCAAGGGTGCATAATTCGACGTGTTTGAGTGTTTGAGATAAGTTCCTTTTTGCTATATAACTTTAGTATAGTAGTAGATGAACCCATTGTGCTTGAGATGATGAGACTGACCATTCATCTCATTGGCTCTGGTTCGCATCGTACGATACGCACATGTTTACATTACATGCAAAACAAGAACCTAGAGACTACTACTCTACTATTACTATTACAACTACGACGACTACTTACTGAATACTATTCGTCCCCGATCGGACAGACTGGCGAGACAGACACGGACTCATATACGCGACCGACACAACGGCATCATCATAAGTGCAATTATACTAGTACCACCACCACTGCAAAAGATCTCATCTCATCAGACATTCACACATATTACAATGACAGAAGACTAAATCTCAATCTTCCCCACTCCTGTCAACTTTAACTCAGTACATGGGGAATGGGCACCCTTCAACAATTCTGCTTCCTGTACCACAGCCAACGTTAGGCATTCTTGCAGAAAAGACTGAGCGGCGAATGTAAAATGACTTGGACAAATCATTCTTTTCCAACTTTCAATTGACGACAACGAGGAATCAGGAATTCTTAATGTCGCTTTCTAAATTAGGAATCATCTATTATAATCTTTCATATGTTACACATTGGTACTCTAGTACAACGTACAAGTCCAATAATGTTTCTTCCATGTCCCTGCTGTACATACCAGATCGTTTCTTGTCTCCGAATTTTTTGTCAGTACATGTGTATAGATTTTGAACAGCGATGTACAAAATTTGTGTTGTGCATGCTCTCAGCTTAAATACTTGACGTTTAAAAAAACGCCACAGTCTGAATATATGTATGAGGTTTTTTTTACCACACACACTAGCATTGAACATAAATAGTGGTTACGTAATTACGTACTAGAAACATAAGCAAAATATATTTACGATGTAACGTAGCCATCTTGAAAATATTCACAGAATAGATGCACTAATGTAATGTGCATATTTCCTGTGTAGTCTTAGTTAGTGACATGGAAATCCAGTATTATTGAAAAAATCAAAGTCGTGAAAGAAATCAAAGTTGAAGCGTAAAACTACTTAATTCGAGATTTTATGATAGCATATACAGTCGGTTGAATACGATTTAGTAGCCTTGCAATTGGCGGAGCGCAGTCGTACGATATTGTCCAGACGAGCTGATCCGCCACGCCACGTTCCATTAATGTTTTGCGATCTTTTATTTTTTTCCCTGTAGGAACGTAATAACTGAATAGTAAAAGAAGGAAAAAATTGAGTGAGTGAGTTGGGAATTGAGAAATGGGAAAACGGTATAGTGAATTCATGGTATCCTTATTGTTAAAAGTCATCTTGTTCCTTTTTCGCAAGGAAGCGGTGAGCTAGCAAGTCATTTCAGTGATGTGATGACGTGAGGGAATTCCGGCAAGGAAGGGAATTCATGATTCATAAAGCATTTCTCAAGGAGTCCAGAATATCTTAGGAGTCCAAAACGCGCAACTGCTAATAAGAACAAAGTCTTTCCAGCATTTCACATTCATTTTTATCAGACAGCGCCGTCTTTCACTACTATAAAACTGCAATATGAAATTTACACAGCACTTTATCAAAAATCAAGTTTTCAAGCGAAAAAAGGTGTCACGTGTCGTATTCGGTTTCTTTCAAAGGTAAGCGTTCAGTCAACCATGTGAAAAAGTGAGAAGAGACTATTGTGTGTGCTCCCTCGCCGATCATGATGATATAACAAGAATTCCTCCAGACAAGGCTAATGACGTGTGATACAGTAAAATAAACTGTGGGAAGATATAAGATTACGAGCGATACCATTTGGACTTTTTGGACAAAAGAAGCTAAAGATTAAAACTTTAAAATAAGTCAATAGTCAAGGAGAGGCAAGGGAATGTTGCATGAGAATTGTAAAACGATATGCGTATACAATCCATTGTCTATATAATTACAGTAGCAGGAAACTTGTATACAATGAGTCCAGTTTGAGCAAATGTAGGAAATACAAGATTACTACGTACACGTCATACACGTACGTAGAGTGGAGAGTTGTGAGAAATAAATAATAGTTAAAAAATGTATATAAAAAATTCTCAAGCTCACGCCACCACCGAGGATCCAATGGTAGCACATTGCAGTGCCCAAACTCCTAACGACTCATCATGTCATCATCTCATCATCTCATTGCGTTCTGCTGAAATTGTTCATTGTTGACGTGTTCATGGTACAGTCACACCGCGAAGGGAAATGTCACCGACTCACCAAGTATTACGTGTATACCGATGACGTCGATGAGCAATGCGTCGAGTCTGTTCAAATACTTTCATTCTCATTGAAATTGAAATTTTGTGCGTAATCTTTTTGGATTCACGGTATTTGTCTTTTCCATGAC
>JABASF010001554.1:0-21025 GCA_019776145.1 Harlomillsia oculata | reverse complement strand
AAAAAAACATGCAATGAGCTCACGTTTCGATTCGGGGAAAGGTGACAATAGGAAATGAATGAGTGATTCTGTTAAGTACTCAAGGTAAGAAAGCAGTCGAAACAAAGAATACAATACAGTACAATGCAGCTGCATTACCTTGCTCAATTAAATTACAAGGGAAGAAGCACAAGTGAACGTTCCCACTTCGTCCTTTGTAGTCTCCAGTTTGCTATTTTATGCTTTGTTTCGTGACAACTATAGTAAATACATTATAAATTATAATACACGGAACGTCTGAAGATTGTCTACTGATTGAGAAACTTCAAAGCACACAAAGCACTAATATGTATACGGCGGACTTCATGATATTTAGGCATTGTTTGCCAATTGTCATCAAAGGGATCTTGAACGAGCGAAATGGAATATCTCTCAAGGATGTTATTCGTACTTAATTAGATTTCAAGCGCGAACAGAACAGGCAGCCGGCTGACGCACCTGAAAGCTAAACTAGGGAATTCCTATTGACAAAGAAGAGCTTTCCCTGAATCGAAACGTGAGCTCATTGCATGTTTTTTTGCAGTTACTGTTATTAACTTCCAGACTAGACAGGCAATTATGACAATTTCTATAGAGAGAAATGACGATTTTGTTTTCCAAAGCCCTTGTACGAGTTCACTCTTTAACAACTGTGTTTTGTCGAACGAAATGCCTTTCAAATGTGCCAATGTACAGTTTTATTCTTTTTAGATAATAAACTTTCTTTTTCAATAGCTCTACGAAAAAGGAAATTACCCAACTATTATATATATCAAGATTTTGTTTGTTAGTGTGCCACAAAAAGAAGGATTTTTCAAATCAAAATAAAACCGTAATGTAAACATTTAAATAGGGATTCATTTCACAAAGCTTCAAAAAGGTAAGGAAAGTAAAGATTAGAGCAGTACAAAAAAAGAAAGCGTAGTAATTACCGCAACGGGTAGCGAAGTAAACAGCACGAAACGCGACCGCCTGAGCCTTTAAACCAGCCATCTATTTCTTTGGGTTTTTGTGTCGACAGTCGTCATTTATTTTCGTTCGTTGCTTATCGTGCACGTTGGATGTTGGCGGATTTTCATTTTTACACATGTCCTCTATCATTTTGAGATGACGCGACCCTGATCCTGAATAAAACTCTTCGAGAGAAAAATAAGGGTTTTCTAGTTCTTCATGCTATTCAATACCATAGTGGACTTGAGTGCCTGTCATATGCGGACTAACAACTTCCCTTGTCTTCCGTTCTGAAATTCCTAAGCTTAAGACCGTTTCCTTGGATTTTGTAGCCTTCATACTATACGTTGTATCAAATCGGTCGGACTTGGCAAAGATTGAGGAAGCATGCGAATTTCTCTTCTGTCACTCCAAGGATAGTGACAGTCACTTTGACCACTGTCACTGTCATTGTCATTGTCACTGTCATTGCAGCGTGTTATTCAAGTTGTCATTGTGGCTCCACTTACTATCTCAAAGATATCCGCAAAATAGGATTTTGTGCGCATTATACTTTATATTTCCCACTGAGTGAGTGAGAGAAAGTATTGTACTTAAAAGTACAGGAATTGAATTATGGTCGTGGACGAGGCCGTGCGAACTAACATTAATAATATAATTAATATTGGCACTGTTCAATAATATAATTCAGGACTTTATAACAAGGTGGAAGCATAGCAGGGATTTCAATAAAATTTAATGTCCTGCTATAGACCGAAAGCCTTGTAATTTGAAGGTTGAAGTGTGCGAGCGTTTGTGAAATCAGTAAGGCGAATCCATGAATCTTAGTCCAAGACAAACAATTCTATCCGACGAATTAATGTTAATATTTGCGTAGGGATTTAGCATTATTTCATTTTTTGCAAAGTCAGTGGATAGTGGATATCTTATCTTTATTCCGTGAAAGCAAAATTCGGTTGCTGGAGCTTGGATAACGATTTTGGTTGTAAACACGACCTCTTGTCAGAAAGTGTAATGTAGAATGTGTTTGAGTTCTTGAAGCGTAAGCTGAAGTTAAATGAAAAATGCTACTTTGAGTCTTATGCCTGGAGGTTTGAGGCTGTTTCAGGGTTTATGACTGGTTCAGTCTGCTATTCTGTAGGATATTTTTGAAATAAGATATTGAACGATGATTTTCATGATAATTCAATTTCAATTGTACACACAGAGCGCCACTCAATTATTAATTGGTATGTCGAATTTATATTATTTATTTTAAATATTTCGAATTTTACTTTTGTATTTAGACACTCTACAAAGCCAAGAGACGCCACAAGATGTTAGAGCGCGGAGCACCGTCTTCATATCCGATGTCGACCGTGCACAATCATGATTCTTGTCAAAATGAGACTCAACCACTTAATCCGATCAAAAATGAAAAGAGTCCAAAACTAGCACTTTTGCCGGTCCCGGAGGGCCATACCAACAGCAAGGTTTTGGAAGCGGATACGAACGGAAATTCAGGCTCACCAACTCCGAAGTCGATGATGGGAAACGGATGCTCTGTTAAGCAAAGTCCAAGTGGTCAGAGAATTCGGATTGCAACGGAACCGACAATGATGAACGGAAGTGCACAGGGAAATTGTGGGAGTAGTGAAAAATCTCACAGCCCCCCGGAAAACAACGACAGACGTGCATCAAATCAAAGTAGCGACAGAGAATCACAAGCAGGCGGAAACGAGCGACGTCGAAGTACATTGAAAGGCTTCATGAGATTTCCATCCATTCGTAGAAGCTCAGAATGCAAGAGTCCCTCTGGAAAAAACCACAAAAGCTGCAAACGCACGGACCGCACGTCAAAGATGCTGATCGCTGTTCTTTTCTTGTTTATCCTGACCGAATTCCCTCAAGGTGTAATGCAGTTCCTGTCCGGAGTCTATGGTCCGCAGTTCTTCCGCTGCAACTACAACACTTGGGCTGAAGTGTGGGATCTCTTTGCTCTGGTCAACTCGGCTATTAATTTCATTCTCTACTGTTTCATGAGCAAGCAGTTCCGGACGCAGTTTCGACTCATTTTCCGTCTCAACGGATGCTTCAAGCGAGCCAAATGGATGACCATTGGCAATTGTAATCACAATGCGACGGTCTCTACCACAGTGTAAAGAAAAGAATTGCACCTTCCGCAACCTGGACCAAATACCCTGGCATATTCAATCTCCGCTCCGTTTCCGAGAAGAACCATTTGTCATTTCCTCCAGAACAATGTCAGGACGTATACACAGGGTTTGCATTCTGCATCATCTACGTATTTCTCTCTTACTTTTCCAACACTAAATTTTGGTACCATTCTCAGTTTGCCTCTGACTTGGGGGAAGTTTTAAAGCTTACCGTCTCGCGTCTCTGATTAATCTTTTTCCGGATTTTATGGTGAGATAAGAGCGTTTCTGTCTTGGGCCCTTGGCCCTTTTCCTGTCCACGTCCACTTTACGACATCACGAATTACGAGTTTCTCCTTGCAATGTAAAACTATATGTGCATGCAAAATGACGCCCACATCCTTTTTATTGTACAGGTAAAACCCCCGAGTCTCAACAGTCGTCAGTTGTGGTCGCGGGTCGCGGTCGGTTTGAGGTGGATTTGTGTCCTATGTTTTTGTGTTGAGCATTGCCGTGTAGACTACGAGTTCGGGAGGGCATGCAAAAAGGAGCTTCAACCTTGTGATGGTGTGTGCGAACCACCTTTGTCATATTTGTGTCAGAGCCCCCTCGGGTGCCTGGCGGTCATAAATCACAAACCTGGTTTTGATCAGGTCCTTTGGCTTCTTTCCTCTCCTTGTCTCCGACTCTACCCGTATTTTTATATGACGACGTATATTGTAAAAGCACAAGCACACAGTAGCAGCACTCGAGAAAACCTAATCCGTAATTTATGTTGCGTTGAGATCCAAATGGATGCGAGGCGAAACGTTTCTTCTTTCACATTGTTAGTAGTGTTTTTATTCCTGGGTGTGTGTCCTCCTGTATGTTAGTGTACAAAACTGAGTAGAAAAGTCTGCATATTCAGCTGAATGTTCCGGGGCGACAGTCATATTTTGTCTGCACAATTTATAAGAGAGGAAGTTGCGGGTCCATGGATGCAATTTGTCTTCATGGCACGTTCGTTCATCTTCCGCAACGTAAACAAGATATTCACTGTTTCCCCGCATCTCTTATCTGTTCATGTGTCTTCTTGTCTCCTTCCCGTAGAATCTAGCCGTCATCATAATTTCATAATTTTCTAGTTGTATAGTAATCATCTGAACCATACAAAATGCAGTGCATTAACAATACAAAAACCAGTCATTTCATCTTAAACAAGTATCAAGGGGCACACCGAGACTCTAACATCTACACAGCCCAGTAAACGCTGCACTATCAAAACAATATCTCAAAACCGAATTGTAATTATAGAAAATGTAATGCCAGTCTGATGACCGCGTGTAGTGAGAACATTTCTTGGAAATCGGAATATTAAGTATTCCATACGATTTTTTAAGTATAACTATACCATACATGAATTTATATGATGATATCTCACAAAGAGTTTACCGTAGTTGTAGCAAAATCCCACAAAAAGAGACCATGCGTTGTGAAGGCGAACGATACGTATACATTTTGAAATTGCAGCATCTATATAGTTTCTAAAAAATGTTGTTTGCACGTCAAACAAATTTTGAAAATTACAAAAAAAAATTGTCTAGTCATCCGTCGGCAGTATTAAGAGTACCTTTGGAAAAAGAAGTTGTACCTAAATGTAAACTTAGAATCTTGAAACTCTAGAAAAAATAAATTATATTTGAATCTTATAAATGTGAGAGAATGTGATGAATTGAAATCCTGAGTAGCTGTACTTCAGAGATATAGACACAAAAATGGTGAGTCACATTTTCTGTCTGTCATTTGAATTAGACTATTTCAAAAGTTGAAAGGGAACAAATGTTGATTGCTACTAGGAAATTGACATTGTGGTATTTTGAACACAAAGGGAGTATATATACAGTGGATCACCAGCGTTTTTAGTGCGACTACGCAGTATTAGAACGTAATAATATAATATTCACATTAAACAATTAAAAATCGGCAATGTTGGGCATGGATAATTGTCAATTAGGTAATTCTGTAATTTGTTTGATCTTTGTATGAGCCACGTGCTCAGTGTTGAATCCAAGCAATGGTATGGCGTGTAGAAATGTTATTTCTCTCCGATATTTGGAGTTTTGGGCGTCGGCATTTCCCCGTTTCGAACCGAGAACGAACAAAGAGCAAGGCCGTGGAAATTTTTTTGTTGGTTAGTTGGTTACCTTTGGGTTACCCTTTTCCTGTGCTATTTAGCAACTTTGCATTTAAGTACTATGTTGAGCAAGGACATGACGCGATTACGGAATTAAAATGCATTCAAATATACATTGTCACGTTTAATTATACTTTAATTGTTATTACTTTGTGATGTGTATTATTAGTTGGAAACATGGAGGAAGTGCGTAAATCATCGGTTTGGTTACTATACTTTCCACTAGGAATTTTTTTAGTTTCAAGTTGAGTTGTTAGTTCTTATCGTAATGTAGGATTAACTGTGTATTTGAAACTCTCAGCGGTAACTTTTAGTGCCACACAACCAGCGTTTTCTCTTTCATCTTTTCGTCATTAATTATTAATTTCCATAGGTTTTGTGCAGCAAGTACCATAAAAATATAATTATAGGCTTTAGAACTATGATTTAGCATTGCAGTTTAGCGTCAGAAGGTTGATCCGCTTATTCATCATGAAACCTAGCAATTTTTTGTTGTTTGTTATTCTATATAATGTAATTTAGAATATAAAAATTATGTAATGCTTTTAGGAAGATGTGTAAGATTACAATGAAATTTATAGAAATTATATGTAAACATTAGTATATAACATTTAATAGGCAGCTATTTTAAAATTCTTTTCCTTTGTTATATTAATTTTTCGTGATTTCTTTGTCTAATTCGACTTGTTTTTACAAATCCCATTGGAGATTTTAAGTCAAAAATATATAGCTTGTATAATTTTTGAATTCTTTATACAATTATAATCTTATTTTTGAAAATTGTCAATTTTATGAAAAGTCAAGGTCGTTATATTTGCTAATTGATGTATTGCAACTGGGTGTTATCATATGTAAAATTGTGTTTGTCTGATTTGTTTTGGTTCATAAATAAAAGAATCTATTGATGTGATGTTACTATAAAAGCGGCTCTGATACTATACGAGATTGTAGTTTCTGAAGCGTGTGCATGTGGTTTCACTTGCATCACCTGACAGCGGCATTATTACATTTTGCAAAGTTGCGGTTTTGTGGGGTGAAGGAAGGAAGCATAGATGTTTACATCAGATTGGTAAATTGATCCAAAAAGATGAAGCTGGAGCTTTGCTTGCTATATACAGACGACGTTCGGTTCGTCGTGTCTTTTCAGGATTGACAGGAAGCTGGCAGTGTGCCATTTCAATATTAATCGTTGGCCTTTGGTTAATTAGGACCTTTGCACAACTTTTCACTATACTCCAACACCATATAGCAATCCGTGTGAATGGTTAAAAGACAAGCACCTTCTATACTTTGTATGTTGTGTGCCATATACGATAATGTTATTACTAACTTTCACCCGAACTGTGTAATTCAAATTATCGTCAATGCTTGTGACTCTGACTGATTCTATAATACAATATAGTACGCATTGTGGTGGTTTTCGACGCTAGCGCTAGGGGTTGAGTAAATAAAATGCAGACGGACATACAGACAATGGTTCATCAAATACACAGAACAGAGTTGTCCACTATCTTTCTACGGAATGAACTTTCACGTTTCATTTCTACTACGAAACAAAGAACATGGAATATAGAATGAGGCTTTCACATGAAATATAACCATCTCCAAGCCTTGTTCGTGCTAATCAGAGGGATCAATGTCTGACAAGATAAAAAACAATTTCTACTCCTGCTACGTATATGTTCGAGGAAATTGGTTTATTGTCGTTTTTTTCATGTGGATATATGTACAAACAGGCATGATACTTATACTATTTACTATTTTGTCGTCGTCCTTATATGATTACTATATTATGGAATTTTTTTTAACTTGTATTCACTATTTGAAGGTTTTCATTTCAGACCGTCAGTCATTCAAGCTTGCTGAGTGTATGAGAGGAAAAAAACAATCTCGGGTTTTATGTCCAGAGATCTATCTTCTTAATACTTTGAAGGAAGTTGGTGTTTTTATTTAGCTCGGTTTGAAATTTCAGATGCAAAGACTCACAGCTAGTCCGCTGGAAAAACGTCGAAGAGGTTTTTTTTGTAAAGGCACAAGCACTGCACCTATTTTCTAATTAAGTTACTTCTGTAGAATATTTCCGCAAAAGTATTAGGCTCGGTTGTTTTGCTGCTCAGCCTCACAAAGCCTCAATTTTATGAAATGCGACTCAACTCGTAGTTTTTCAAGCGTCTTTCCGTCGAGTTCCTAAAAACGAAATGATGATGATGAAACAAAAGACTGCTCTTGTATGAAATGAGGAAGAAGATAATATACAATCCTTTGTTCTTGAGTGGCCAAGTGCTTTCCACGACAAGGACTAAACCAATTTTCATACGAAGCCCAAGACGCAAACTGCCCTTTGAGCCGAGAGTCTAATGGAAGTTAATGCATTCCTTGTAATGCATAATGATACGACATTTTGTTAAGTTGTGAAAGCTGTCTACTGTCAACCAATGTACATGTATAGTTAGAATGATTAGATTTTTGATTCTCTTCGGCTTTTATAAGTGCACAAAGAATTAAATTACGGGACTCTCACTCGAAGGCTAAACACTGATTAAATTGTTGGACAAGACACACACAATGATAATTAGAAGGGTACAATGAGACAAGAGAGCGTCGAAAGGGAAATACTTACGTAATGTATATAATTCATTAGCATAGGAAGCCTGGATCGAATTTATGGCTTCTTTCGAAAGGCTCTTCCTCAGAAATTCCACTTTACTGTTCCTTCATGCTTATTGCGTTTCCGGGTTCCGTCTTTCGAGCGGTCTAGTCGAAATTGATATTTATGTAAAAAGGGACGAGCAAACGGAACGAATGCAATTCATTTCTTGAAATGGAAATCGCGACTTAATGTAGCTAAATGCAGAGAAAAGTCACATTATACAAAATTTATCTAGAATATGATATGCATAAATAATAGATTCGGTTCCCGTACGTGAGAATGGAAGGTTTTTTCATACGCCAAAAGCATGCCCGCACTTGAGAAACAAAGATGAGCGTAGGTGAGCATGTTCAATGAAGTTACAGAAATATACCAACCATGAAAATTCTTCCGGTAACTCCATTTCGCATAAATCATTTATTTCTGCAAAGTTGAGAATTACAATTAAAATCAGCAGTTAGAACACCATGAACAGAACCGGATGGAACAACGAGACGAGGGTGGAAGAAGAATTTGAGCTTTGTGAAGCGTACAAGCGTGTAAGATGTGTAAGTAGTTGTTCCTTCACCAGTCGTAGGATATGGAATTGAGTAGAAGAAAGGACCAAACGCAAAAGGAGAGAAGCAACCATAGTGGAACTGGTGAAAGTCTTTGTGAAAGTAATAAAAGCGACTGGTGGTCGGAAGAATTATTCGTCTCACGTCCCACGGCCCACATGCATATTTTACACGCAAACTGTGTGAAGAGAACAGCGTGTAGATATACTGACTATCTTGTTCTGTCGGAACATTCCTGATGCTGCTGTCTCAAAATTCAAAAGAGCATTGCTCTTCTTTCACCAATCGTTCCAGCTAAGTCATTTTTTGCATTTTTGCTCAATTGTTCCTTCTTTTTTTTAGATCTGTCCGTGCAAGAAGAAGGGCAACACGAGGAGAGACCAAGCAAAAGTCCTTCCCGTTCGTTCCTTCATTCCGTTCTGATCTGCTTGTGAATGAGAAGACACGACGACGGGGGCGACTGGTGAAGATGTTTTATGTGACCTAGAAACGCACACTTCCTCATTGGCTCAAGAGTATCAAAAATTGACGTTTCTCCCCAAGCGTACTTTCTCCATTTATATAGAGCAATGGAACGGTGCACGTGCGACTCTTGGTTGTTAACGCATCCAAAAAAACGGTCGTTGAGTCCTTCTCGTAAGCTTTCCGAGCTATTCTTTACGTATTTTCCTATATTTGAAGCTCTGTGACCTGTGCAACATTAACCATTCCGCACTGATAGCATCGCATCGCTCGTTTTCACGTTTATACGATCGAGTGTAAAAAGTAGGGCTGGTGTAGAACCATCGTATTAGGCTCAATGAAGGCTCCGGTGACTTGACTTTGAAGATATCACCCGCCTCGGTGATACTCAAATACCCAGCAACAGCCGCTGTCGTTGCGTTCAATGTGCAGTCAATTGAACCCACATGCCACAGCTCACATGAACCACTCAAGCTATGAGTGCGTCCTCGTCGTCATTATGGCTTACGACCTCTCAAAATTATAGTATCGTTATATAGTTATACTCCTCGTCCAAAGGGCAAATTACTTGATGAGGTCACTAGTGCTTGTGCGTGTAACAGAATTTGATGACCTACACTTTCACTCTAAAGCTGTAAAGCTCTAAAGCTGGGTCATGGAGTCTTGCTTAAATACCAATCAAAACTCTGTGGCAGAACCAAAATGATGTAATGAAAGCCAATGGAACCACCGGGTGCGCTCAATGACGAATGAAACACTCATTATCCTTCAAAAATTAACAGTTAACCACAAGGAAAAAAATCATAATATGATAATATCCACTCTTTCTTACTACTATTACTGCTCTCCTTTAAAAACCACCGTGTGCATCTTTGTATCCAATCTCTAGGACTATATAATACTCGCCCTGTATCCTCAAACTACCATAAAAAATCTAATTAAACTTTTCATCTCTAGCCTAACCAATAGTACAATCATTATTATGAAATATACAATTTTTAAAAATCATGTCATGAAAACCATATATATCGTTTTTTTATCGTTAATGGAATTTTACACACGAAGTCTTTTGCATATAAAATGACTTAATCTCGTACACTTTGTGGATCCCACAGTAGATAATGTATTTTAGGAAGCCATGTAAAAAAAACTTTTATATTGACGCAGTCTTTTCATGTTCTGTTATTTGGATCAGTAAAAGTAATATTTGCCAAATGCCAAGACTCTACAAGTTACATCTTACATCTATTTGTGTGACACTTGTGAATAAATGTGGAAACTGCCAATATAGTAACTTTTAAATGATTTGAACGAAGTTGGACTTTTATTTTTTCATGTTTTGCAAAAATGTATACAAATATTTGCAGCTTGTAGTATTTACTACCTAGAAAACAAGGTAACCAAGCCGTCCAAAAGTGGGGAAACCGCGTTAATTTGTAAACAAAAGTAAATGGAAAAATACTACCACGCGGAACGGGAACGGAGCTTCCAAAGATTTTTTCATCCAATGTGGCGACAGCTGACAAATGTACAAAAGTTGACAAACAGAGAAACGTATATATAAAGACGCAGTTTCCTAATGAACCGAAATTGACTTTCAACGACTTTCAACTTGTGAAATGGTACCCAAATATTGGCCGACTTTTGTTATTACAAAAACAAAACAAGAAACTAATTTAAAAACGTTCATATGTGCGAAGAAATGTGATATTCTGATTATTGTGTGGTACATTATATAATTAAATTGTTCCTTCTTATGCGTCATATAGTTATGTTTTCATGCTTTAACCTTTAGATAGAAACCCATCTGGTTGGGAAAATGATTAGAAATGGCACATTGTTGAATACAAGTTTTTCATGAAGGTCGTAGACGGCTCTATCTGGTTTCTGGTTACCTTGATGAGAAATTTTAGGCGTAAATGAAAGAGTGAATGGAAACATTAAGCTGTTCGTACTTACTTAATTTATAACTTTTGACTACGTAGTAGGAGTAACATATCAAAGACCAAAGGACTGAGAAGTTGAAATTTCGGCGATGAACCTGTCAAAATTAGCAACACCTCCATTTTAAAGCCAGGACAGCAGGACATTTCTAATCTTCTAATCTAACTTCCATTCATTTTCTGTAATGAACTGCACTAAGTAGAAGAAGTTACAACCAACATTTTCGATGTCAAAGTTTTGGAGCAAGTTTATGTAGAAACAGAAGAAATTACTCATACTTGATTAGTTGCGCACAAGTTATTAAAACCAAGCTGGAAAATTGACATGGCCAGACAGGGCTAAGAAATAACTCAGCCAAGTCAAACCACCGAACTTATTCTCGTTTTGGAAATATGAGAATAAAGTTTTTTTTCGAAAATTAATACAAGGTCATGTTGAGTAAGATTATGATTATGTAATCTTGTACGCTTGAAGAAAAGCAAATTAGTGTTGAAAACCAGATAAAGTAGTGTTAGACGGATTTGCTAGTATAGTATTATAAAAATTATAATTCATTACGCCGCTGTTTCATTTTTGAACCATAACAAAAGGCCCTTGTGGTTTTCAAATATTTTTGACAAACTGGTCCGAACGATGCAATGTCATTCCAGACAAAGAGTTTGTAACTTAATAAATAATCAAATCGGATCAAAATTGCATTACTTTAATTAATGCACTACAAGCGAGGGACAAGAGGGTTGAGAGAAGCATAAAAAATGACGTCGTCACAGTTTGAATGGACGTCATGCAACGGTTTGAAGGGCGAAATGCTACTGAAGTATTTACTTCTCGAAAGAGATTTTTCCTGGAAATCCTTATATATTTCTTGTAAGTTCGTCTTTCAAACTGGTAAAGTGTTGAAGCGCATAATGAGATTCTCTTGCTACTTTTCTGAAATGGACTACAGTAACACTAATTTGCTGATGTCAAACTTTTAAAAAGACTGCAAAGGCACAAGCAAGTCAAACAAAATTTCTTTATATTTTTTCACTTTGCTCAAATCTTTTTGGTGAGAGTTAATTCGTTCTTTTTTGGAATTGTGCATCCAAACTTTCAAGAACGTGCACAACTGAGATACAATTTTTTGGAGAGTTTTGAAGGAATTTGTTATTACTAGCATGTAAAATGAAATACACAAAAGGATTTTTTTTCATCAACGAAAAAAATATGAAAAAGTTACATGTTGCGAAGGAGAGGGGAGTTCATTCTTTTTGAATCCGACAGCATTTACCGTTGTTAATCTCATTTCGGTTTGGCTTTGAAACAAGATTAACGCACCATCAATGGCGACTTTGGTGAGCAGAAGTGTCTCTGAGGTTTGAGTGTATTATTGTCTGTAAAGCCCAATTTAGTGCTCACATAAGAGATACGTGTACAAATGAAATGAACTTTATATATAAGCTTTGACTTTTCAAGTGACTACACTCTTAGAATTGCTCTTACATAAGATGAATTCTGTAAAAAATCGATTAATCAAACACTATTCCAAAGAAAATTCGATAGCTTTTGCACTGGGAATTGATTTAATGTACACTTTCGAAGTTGTACTTCAGAATATTGTACATTGGCTTCGTTGTTTAACATGACCTACGTTGACCGCTGACCTGACATTTCGTGTGGGGGGTCACGTTAAGTTTCTCCGACTAGTGCATGAGTCGATATGCAAATGAGATTTTGTTTTCATGATATAGATAGTAGATAACGCCTATCTCCTTCTCTATCTCTTATTCCTATCGAAACCTTTTCAACATCATCAGGTTCCGCTGTGCATTGTAAAATTGTAATGCCCGAAAGGAAAATGCTGGCCTTGTATTGTATAACTTGCGGCAAACACTATGTTCGAATTTCGAATTGTTTATTACGTATAGTTTGATTCGACCGTATAGAAAATTACCGTTCATACAATGGCTACAGTACTATAAACGTGAATTCATCCTGAACATTCGACCAGTCAGCCTACGCGATTTTATTTTACTCTTGTGAGCCATTTATAGTTGTTTATTAATATCTGGCATCCTTATTTAGGTTTATTATAGGTTAAAAACCAAAAGGAAGAAGACCAGAACGAACTTTCTCTAATATGTACCCAACAATTTTCCATGAGTATGAGCATGAACTAACATTGCTTTTGTGGCCTTGCGGCAGGCCAACGATTGCACTTATCGCACCGTGAGAACCCCGCAAAAACTCATATCAACTAACAGAAAGACAAACTGCTGCGGAAGTTGAGGATTCCTATACTGTTTACACTCTATACTGTTAATTTACCTTGGCCTTAGACAATCCTTATATCTTTATATGGTATGTTCGTATGTTATAGTCATTATAGTGTCAAATGTGTGGAAAAGGCTTTCAGGCGAAATTTCACTTTCCACTTAGAAACATCACTTACTTCATCAAGAGAATTGTTTTTGTTAGTAACTCGCTCTACTTTCTCCGACAATCCAATAGCAAACCCGTTTACTTTTACATAAATCTCTGTTTTATTCACTCTCAAGTTCATCTACGAAATGTTTCATAGATCTCTTCATTAAACATTCAATGTAGGAGAGAAAAGAACGCTCAGCGGTATGCTTTCACTTAAAATCTGATTATGTGTAACTGTGATTATATGATTTTTGTATATAATGCTTTTATATGGGGTGCACAATCATGTAATTAATGATATTGTGATGAAAGGCTTTTTGTATAATTGGATTTATCTCTGCTGTTTTTCATTATACTTTCATATATTGCGTTCAACAATTTATTATGAACTTATGCTAATTAGTACAATTTTGAGTTTCAAGTAACTGGAACTTTTATGAATTTATATTTTCGTCTGTATTTACTTTTGCTACTTATTGTTTGCTGTTGTGGTATTAATGTGGGATCTGTTTTATTTCAGCAATACTCAAATTAATTCATTTGACTAGCACATATATGTTAATTCGGAGTCCTCTTAACCTCAAAATTAATTCTGAACAGCGGCGATGTTTTTATACAAAGCGACAAAGTGATTACGTGATTACATTTTATACTATATATAGTAAGTATCCATAGAAGTGTTGTCTTAGATGTTGAAGTAAAGTCCTGTTTTGTACTCGCATTAGAATTCTCTAATATCTTTGTGGATACAGCGTTACTAACAACTAACAACTTTCTTTTCAAGAGCAGGAAATTAGAACATGTACATAAAATAGGATTCCCGGATATTCAATAACAAATTGCTTAAAGGACTTACAAGACACACTTCAAGACAACTTTTCTTCATGAAGACGGAATAGTTCTTGCCAAGAAAGAAAATTCGGAAGAGTATAAAAAATGCAATCTTCCCTCCTTTCTTTTTCTTTATACGACGCATTACTTCTACATAAGAGATACGATCTCTTCCGCTTATGAGTAAAAGGTAAGACGATCGTGTAAGAATTGTGCCTTGTCAAGGGAAATGAAGCGTTTCCACTTCACCGAAGGTGTAAAGGATCTTTAGACTTTGTCAGTATGGACATTTGAGCCTTCGCAGCTTAAGTCTACTTTCATACATGGGACTGACTTGTGCAATGTCTTCATTTTTGGCAAGTCTTCTTCCCACAGAGCAGCGGCTTTTTCCCGTTTTTTAAGAGGAAGCTGACGCGTGAATGCTCAACTATTGGCAAATCCTTCGACACACTTCATTTCCATCCATTTGCATCAAATCTTCCTTCTTCAGAATCGCAAGAAGAAAGTATAGCATTAAGAGTCTTATACAGCACAGCGGCCCACGTGTGTTTGCCAACTTAAAAGGGCCTTTTTCCTTTTGGGCGTAAAACCTGCTCGGGAATATATAATGGACAAGTCAAAAGAGATTGCCACCTTCATGGAAGACCGAAAGCTTGAGAAAAAAAACATTTTTGCCCAAGGCGCTATATAGAATGTGCAAAACGTATTTTCGCATGCAAGACTGCACTTTCTTTTTGTGTGCTCTTACAAACTGCATTCTGCTTTTTTCTCAGTAATAGTCTAGAAAAAAGATGCTCAAGCGAAAAAAGGCTGAGCTGTGTGTACTAATACTACTGTGTCGTACACTATAGTCTTTAGTACTAGTACACTAAATTCATGAACGTGCGACGTACTGTACATCAGTATTATCCGGGTATTTTCTATTCTTTATCACAGCAACTTATTCTTGTGAATTTAGTACATGCAATGTGCACACTGCATCAAGTACAGTATAGCATGTAGTATCGTGTGGGGATATGGGGTATATATGGACTTTTCTAATAAAGAGGACAATGCTTGATCGTAAAGTGTATTTAATATATGACTCTGATGCTGGACGGAAAAAGGATCGACTTGTAAGCCTATTGCGTTTATGAGTTCTCTTTACACATAATACATAGTATACAGTACTCGTAAAATTAGTTATAAGGGCACTTGCACACTCAGCTTTGAAAGGATTTTGCTTCTGTGACACACAGTAAAGAAGAATGAAATTTTTGCAATCCTTGCACTCATTTGGGCTAGGGCACAGTTGGTGCAAGATAAAAAGCAGACGACGAAGACGACATGCAGTCGTAATATTTTGAGGAAAAAGTTGTCACGACCCAAGTCAAAGTATACATGAGAAGGAAAAACAGGAACTGGCTTTTCGTTATGGCTCAAGGAGAAGAGAATTGTACCAATGAACGATTTCAACTTTTTTGAAGCTACGGACGAAGATTTGCAATTTCCATTGACTCATGGTTTTGAGAAAGCAGACAGCGTCCTAAAGTCAGTCACAATCTTCAATTCCTTGAATATATACTTTCCTCCGAGTTTTTACAGTTTTCTTTCCTTTCCCGGTGAATCGCTGTAGTCCCACAGTCCAAGAACAAGTTTGGGCATTTATCTGACATTTACATCCTCTCGTTCATTACAAGGACATTTTACAGTCTCAAACCCTTTTATGTTAACCCATCGAATGGACCAAAATACTACAACTACTAACATGTGCGTGGGGCCATTTATTGGTTCAGGATATATTATATCCTCAATGTAAGTCGTGCATGCATGAAAAATCGTAGACGACGATTGAACAAGTTTTCTTCGTCATAGCCTGGTTTCCTCGGTTTTCACAATCTAATATTACAAAGTGTATATATAGTATACTCATCCAAGTAAACTGCAAAAATTCCGTTCATAGCACAAAAAAATGCATTCGAAGAAAAATGACGCATGGGAAAGTATAAACTCTGGATCCTTCTTCATCTGTTTGACGTACCATTCTCCATTCATACGTTTTGAAAAAACAAGAAAACAGGGACAAAAAAGAGGAAAGGTGCTTTGGTGCTTGTTGCTTCTAAATAAAAAGTTGGGACTCGACTCACTTCATGTCCAATTTATGACTTTGTGCAAAGTTTCCCTCATAAATCCTCATTCTCCATTCTTTCTCAAAATGTTATGAGTTTTCATCTTGTCGTTCTTCTTCGTTTCCATGCTTGTTGTTCAGACATTTGCATCGTCATCTTGCAATATTAGTGGAGATAGTAACATTATAAGTATGAATTCAGACGCTATCATAATTCAAAATCAAATACGGACTCTCATATACAAGTCATTACATTGCAAATGTATTGTATTATTATTACACTTTCTGTATGTTCACTGAGACATTTTCCTAGGGGGAATTGCCGAAACTACCTGTTCATTGGACAGTGCAAGAAATTATTGTACCATCTTGGATAGATCCTTGCACATTTTCAAGGTCAATGTGAATTTTAATAATATTGCTACACCCACACGAAACACATAAAGATGAAATTAATAACGATTTCGAATCCGTGCTTATTTTGTACCTTATTTTCCTACCGTCTTAGAACACTTAATGTTCCAAATTTAAAATTCAAATTAGTATGACTTTATAAATACTCCAATTTATAAGTCGAGTATTTTTTATATCAATTTTTAACTTTGATTTCTACGTTTCTTGTATAAAGGGGCACAAGTCATACAGAAAACATGATCAAAATCGATTTGTGTTTGCACAACTTGACTGCTTACTGAGGAAACTTTCCATTATTACAGGAAAAAGAAACGGAAACCTGAGGCATTTGGTGCTTCAATGGGAAAAACGCAACGAAAAGAAGAGCACGACAGAAAGTAATGGCCAGATGCAAATACCTTAAACATTCTCTCATGGGGAAATGATGAGCCATTGTAAGCTAAAGTGAAAGCTTTTTTTCCCGAAAAGGTATACATGAGAATAATACAGTATGAATATGTTAATAAATTCACTGATTCAGTGGCCAAAATATATGCTCATGTTCCCGTGCTCGTTTTCCATTTACTCAGCTGAATGCACACTGTCTCTCACACAGACACAGTGCATTGTACACATCCGCTCACAATGGAACAAGAAATGTTACACGTAAATATACCCAATACCCTTACGCTCATATTCCAAAGCATTGCAAGACGAGACTCACGCTCGTGTAAACACGAAAGAGAAATCATCTTACTCCTGTTTACTTTCAAAAGAGTCTTTTGCTCTTCCTAATGCCTTGTTTTGTGCTATCTTCTGATATCAGATGAAGGCCTCGTGCAATAATAACTGGCACAATGTGTCCACGAGTGCCTTCATAATGTTCATATCTTCCTCGTTAAATGAATACCCAGCTGAGCACCACATATACTCTGTATTTACAAGCCAAGTTAGCTATAGCTTCGCCAATTCCATTTGCTGAATATGTCCCAAAGTTCCAACAACAAAGCCTAATAATGGGATAGATGATGCTGCGAAAACAGTCACAAAAGCTGTCCACTTCATTCTTTAATTCTACTATAAATTTCGAATCTGGTGAGTTGTGCGTTGGTCTACTAGATCCGTTGCATCGTCCTGTCTGTCAGTCTTTGTCCGTAGGAACGAGATGCCGAAGGGTTTCTCTGCATTATCATTCTGCTTTTGAATGTCAACACTACCAATAATGTATCTCAAAGGAAATGAATGAAAGTACAAAGATAAGCAAATAATGGACAGATATTCTTCTACTGTCTTTGTGTACCTCAATCAGATGTCACAATGGTCAAAACTGAACATTGTACATTATGTGATGAATATTAGCACATGTTTGTCTCCATATAAAGGTCGAGTCGACGTCATTTTTCAGTCTTTTTACATTTATTATTTGCTATTCTAAAAATCAGACAACAAGGTACAAGAAAAATGATACAGCGATATGATCGTGCATATTGTTGTATCATTTTCATACTAAATTATGCAGCTCATTTGCGTATGCCGTAGTCCATAGCTTATTCAAACAAAAGCAGAGCACGTCAACAGTGGGTCATTATAAAGCACAAAAACTGTGGATTTGGGTACAAATTTGAAATATTATACACTGTACACTATACACTTCCCTTCTGCCCCGTTTATGAACTATTCTATTTTTCATACGCCATGTCACAGCAGTGAAATATGGGTTTCCATTTGATAGTCAGTTTCCTGTTGTAGTTGAGAACAAGCTCATTTTTTCCATTTTCAGATAAAGTTCCGGCACTTCATCTTCCGTGCGGTAAGGCATTTTTTGCTCAACGGACTCTCACGTGTATGAGGAGGAAATTGTCACGTTCCGAACATCAAACAAGTAGAAATGATACATTGCCTAACTCTTTTTCTGGGGTGAAAGTACAAAAAAAAGCTGGAGAAAATGAAAAGCCAAGCCAAGGCGGCAAATGACTCGTATGAACGAACTTAATTATGACGACACTGACACTACTCGAGGCCCGAGGATTCCACGTGCGAAAGCCAGATTCCGACAATAACTACACTTTCTTACAAGGATGTAGGGAACTAAATGCAAACATGTTGTTTTTCTTCAAGTTAACTCTCAGGAAAGATCGTATAAGGTTATCAAACTGTTCCTTTTCTGCTTGCGTTCAAAAAGACAACTTTGATTTTGACAAGGAAATTTTCTTTCTCTTCCACGTTTGTCAAAAATACAGTATGAAATCTTTTGCCAGAACACATTTGACAATATGGGGAAAAGCAGTTTTTCTATCTTCTGTAATGTGTGTGGGTAGAATTCCTTTGTGTACTCTGCTTATTGCGTTGTTCCTTCAAACAAAAGTTTCAAAGAGTTTTTAAACATATGGTTTTGGTGTTATTCTTAGACATTTCTTCACTGAAAAAGTCACCTTTTTGTACAATGCTATTGATAAAGACAAAACGAAGGAGGTGTGACAGACGTGAAAGGCATATAGAAGGCGTCAACGTGTGTAACTCTAAGTACAATGCACTTTGCCTTTATTCTGGACACAAGAACCTGACAAAAAATAGTCGGGGTGAGACAGTGAAACAGTGGGAGAAATCGTTTTTGTTTCAAAAAAATATCATGAGGTTAACGACACTTTTTGTCATTGTCATACGATTACAACAAAGGGTTTTTGAAGTGCGGAACAACAGCTGTGGAAATATGTTGTTTTGTCTCAAACGTGATCCTTTTGTTCTAATACACATCCCTTTGATATGAATGACAGAAGTAAAAATAGTAAAATAAAATAAAGGCTGTAATATGAGAATTTGAAATCGTTACTTCTTGTGGCTACAACATCCTTTCTTCTCTCGTGTGAAAGTGCAAAAATAATACTTTCTCCCATTATTTCCAAAAACTAAAGAAACTGAGAGCATAAAAGCCTGACTATTGACAGAAGTGCTGACATGCAATTTGACAATCAGGCTTTCTTATCTAAGCATTAAGGGGATTTCCCTATAATCTGTCTCCTTACTTTCACTCTCTACTTTCTAAAGTGTCAAGTAAGAATAGGAACTAGAACTAAGGAACCTTGACTGCTGTGTCCTGTGTCTACCTGCCCTTGTAAAATTAACTCTATGCGACACATTGAACTTACCCTTAAATCCAACGTTACATGTATCCGCATAGAAAGTGGTAAAGTGTTCAAGTTTGTTTTGCATCTTTGTCATGTCTCCTGGGGAAAATAAACCTGAAACTTGAAACTTCTACTAACGTATGATGGATTGCGGAAACGTTTTATTTTCAAGCCTTATCCTTATACGTTTAAGTTGTGCAAAAGAACGTAAAATTTTATTTCATTTGCTAACAAACCTAGACGCCCATAGCTGATATGGGTCACACCATTAACTTCATGAAATCATGTACCAAATCTTCATTTTATTGTCTTACTAAATGGGTGTTCGCAGGATGTTGAGCTCAATTTTCAAACGCGACGCTAATTAAGCACACTTTTATGAAATCCTCGCACTACATTCCTGACACGCATTCCATGGTGTATGGAAAAGATGGCCAATAACTGAAATATTTGTAGACCGAATGGCTTCAAAATCATAATTGATATTTTGAATTCTATATTTTTATCTAGTAACTAATTTGGAAAATTAGCACGTTTTTTTGTTTCGGAATGAATAATTAATTAGGCTAAACGTTTTTGTTCTAAGAGTCGGAAGCATCATAGGACCACACCACTGTTGATTTATCGCGACCAAAAACACAGACGTGATGTAATAAAAGACAATCCTTTATAATGGTGTGTTCTTATAAAGGAGGGTTTTTATTAGTTCTTTGAACTGCATTATATAAGACATTTGATGATATGTTGCTATGTTATGCTCTTGTTGTATGACATCCAGCAATAACTAACCAGTAAAACAATCAGAATGTATTTTTGTCACTAAATGCGAAGCTAATACATATAAAATACACAATCCTATATAGTAACGTAGTAAATGTGGGGGATGGGATGTGCAGGAGACACAGACACGTTTACTATTTATATAGAACGGCGAAGAAAGGGTTTTGGAAGTTTTAGGATGAGAAAATAATACGAATTGGTACTTGGAACTGAACTGAAACTCGTAAAGGGCCATTAAATAACAAGAGACAACATGACATGCACACATTTCCATTGTGACTTAAACGTCTAATTGAGCTAATGGGGATGTTTGTGTCTCTAGGCGCGTCCGTTGGGTTATTACGAGTTGGACTTGAAGTGCTCGTCTCGGTTCCATACAACTGGAAGAAGTGTCTCTCGCAGTTCAACTAAGTGCACTCGTACAGACTCTCGTTTCATTCATTTCATTGGGCTCTATTGATTAAAACTGAGGCGCACAATACTACAATTTCTG
>JABASF010001553.1:0-21042 GCA_019776145.1 Harlomillsia oculata | reverse complement strand
CGTGTGTGAATTGTGAATGCTTACGTTTGGATAATATGCAAATGCATGCATTTTTTGCTGAGGTTGAGCTGCTCAATTGTAGTTTGATTGTTGCGATTCACTTGTTCCTTTTTCCTTGCCCTTTTGGGACTTTGGCATGCAAACGTTTTTGGTCATTGCTAGTAGTGTTGTGAACTTTTTGTAGGTCATTCAAGTGTTCTCGCTTTTTAAGCATCGCATGTTACTCTTCAAAATGTACTATATGGTTTTTTTAGCTTCTCCTTCATCGCTCATTTGCTTTGCTCGTTGAATTTTTGTTCTCATTGATGTCTCCATTTGTCAGGTTGAGTTTCGTGTGCATGTCAAATTCAATTTACCATTGTATTGTCATTTGAAATTATACACCGTAACACTATTTCCCTGAATTTTCTAAATCAGGTTACCGATTACCTACATGTTACGTGCATAATAATGAGACCTTGCATTGTCTTTTGAAGTCTGAGGAGCACAGGATCAAAACTTAACCTTTCAATTTGTATTGGTATTGTAGGAGCCGCCGTTTGTTGCTTTGTTTTAATCATACCATATTCTTTTCCTTATGTAAATGTTTACATTGTCAGATTTTTAACATTAGAAATTAAAAAGGAAAGATTATATATACATTTTATTATGATTATGAATCGATGCCGCGTGTCGTTTAACGCGTGCCGTACATGTGGACACTATGTTTCGCAACGACGACAGCATAATTTCTGCAATGCTAATTGCCTTCATGTCATTGACTGAAAATGTCACTTCCTTCAACTCCTCCTCAATGTGAGATAATTTATCATTATATGAAGTGAGGTTTCAAATCATCAACAAATCGAGATTTGGGAAAAGATGTGAGTGCATTTAACATTTTCTGTTTCGATGATGACGATGATGATGACAAGTCTGCAATATGTGTGTGTAGTGAATAGTGACTGTCTGACGCATAATGGACGGTGCATAAGAATCTTGTCCCCTTCAGCGACTTATGATAGTGAAACTTAACAGTGCGAAGGAGTTGGAAAGCGAACTGACAGACGGACATGCGGACTCAAGTAGTGCAAAGGAGGAAAAAGATTGTTGAATGGTTGGACACTGTTTTGTGTTGTGGACCAAAAGTCCGTCCATTGGATTTGGACATGCAGTCATGTCAGTCACAGTCATAGACCGACTCAAATCATACGACTCGCATGTCTTGTAGTAACATTGTGCACACATTTTAATACCTTGTAGACGTTGTCGACTTGGTTTGACCAGTATACACAGAGGATATGAAATGTTAACAACTTTTAAAAGCACTTTTGTGACTGTAGCACAAATAATGAACAGAACACAAGAAGTAAAGGAGCAAAGCTGCAAAGTGCAAATACAACAGTGAAAAAGGAGCTTTTTGACTGCATCATGTGGCGCTCTTGAAGACTTCTTCTGTATGTTTGAATGTACGATAATCTTTCAATCTTATTATCTGCCCACACTAAGTGTTTTGAGACACGAGTCTCTGAGACGGATACAAATGCACGTCAATGAAATCGAAAGTCTTTGAGTCATTCAGTACAAAAATCTTCTGCTTTCGGTCTCAATGTCTCACAGGCATGGCCTAGGTTGAGAACAAACCCTTTGTGCTCTTCAGGTCTCTTTTTAAATAACAAAGTTTAAACAGTTTGCCCTTAACTTTCCTTGAATTAAGTTCTTCTGAGAACTTAACCTTCTTCTTGCATAAATTTGTCATTGTTACGCTTTTCATGAATTTGTACTGCAATTTCCGTGTTGACTTTTGAGGCTCTTTTCCTGTCCAAAAATCCCAATGTCTGACTTTGTGTATGTGTTTCACAGTGTGAGTTTTGAATGTCGCACTTGAGCAATTATACTTGCGTATAAGATAACTAGATAACAAACACATTTAAATGAACTCGTGAGCATGAGACAGCAAAATCAATTTTTGAGAAAAACAATCTTTACAAAAAAAAATCCTTAATGGATTTCCGAATAAGCATATTCAAAGTGTCAATGTCAATATATATACTATTTATATACACTCGTTCACAAAAGCTCACAGTATGTGGTCTCCAATCAATTCAAGTTCAATGCATGTGTTGCGATGCGAGGTTATGGAAGGTAACCTGCGTAAAACCTTAACTAATGCATTATATCAATTATCATCGTATCCTGCCGAGTCTAGCAATCGAAATCCACCAACCATTATTAGTAAACGGGAATGACATAAACGTGTTCATATCACAACACATCATGCATAAAAATCATACTTGACGATTGACACAAATTGCACTTGCAATTGCAACCTATGATGCATACATTTATCAAATAGGGAATGTTCAATGTTCAACTTCGTTGTCAACTTGTTTTGAACTTGAATAAAATCCTGTTTCGCCTTATTTTTGTACTTTTCGCCACACTTGTCACATTGTCTAATTACCTTTAATTATTGAAATGCATTTTACATTACGTCAATTACATGATTGAACACCATAACCTTTCCCAATTACATTAGCGCAATTTCAGAGAATTCAACGTGCATTAACCTTGACGATTTTTGAGTGATTTGACAAAGGGAAACCTATACAATAAATTATTTAATGCATGCGTATTTTTCAATGTTGTAATTGAAATCTTGAAATGGGTCTCTTAATGTAAACAATTCCCAGCAACTCTTGTCTTAAGCTCTGAAGGGAAATGTAGTGAAACTCTTGCAACTTGTAAGATCAACCAAGAAGTATAAAATTGCAAGCAAAAATGATTAAACGCTTGTAATTTTTTATAATCCTTTTACCCACATAACTGCATGACACGTGTTTATGACCGTGTTTTATGATTTTACTGTTTTTGTGGTACTTGTATTTGGCATGGCATATTTTTGAACTGTTTTTGTACAGAAACCTGTAAATGGAAAAAAGCATAATGCCCAACCAATTGAATGTAGTACAAACAAAAATTCGATTAAAAAATGAAGGACAGTTCTTCATCTTCATTTTTGAAACAGGCATGTTTTTTTGTATTTGGCATGGCATATTTTTGAACTGTTTTTGTACAGAAACCTGTAAATGGAAAAAAGCATAATGCCCAACCAATTGAATGTAGTACAAACAAAAATTCGATTACAAAATGAAGGACAGTTCTTCATCTTCATTTTTGAAACAGGCATGTTTTGGTATGAAAATTCGTACAAAATTACCACTCATTTGCAATATAGAGTAATCCAAGTAATTACTAAAGCGTCGGCTTTTTCAATGGTAATTTAGTAATTCAGTTTCAAGTAGAGCATGAATATTTAAAATAATTATAATACGTTAGCACTTGACATGCATTTTATCTGAATATAGTATAGTCTGATTTCTGATAGCCATAGCAAGGCAGATCAAAATCGACTTACAGCTTCACACATAAGGTGTCAAGTCACGTCAACATAAACGAAGGATAATAACAGATTTCACTTTCCTTGCAGGTAGCATAATAAGTTGGAGTTCAAAAAAGAAGATAAAACCGTTTTTACATGCATGCATATGAAGCATATGTGCATAGAAGCAGTCGTTAAAAAAAGATTCAAGTTTAAGTGCAATGCAATAGTAAGCACGCAGATAACAGTAGTTGTTATAATGATTTGCTGAGGGTATAGTAAAACAGCACGAATGAGGTTGTAATGTAATTGAGATGCAGACTGAGATTTTTTCACATCTAAAAATGAAACGGTGCACATTGACACATAAGGAATAAAGATAAGAAACAGTGGCAATGACATTGGCATAGACATCAAACCTTAAAGGTGTTAGTTAGGCTTGGGATTAAATTGTCCTGAGTGTGGCATGCAAATAAAGCATTTAGCATCTTACGCACGGCATGTAGGTCAAGAAAATTGCCTTTTGCATAGTACTATATAGAAGAAGCATATATATTGGGAGATTGGAGCATTGACATAGACATTGAATAGATAAGACACAGGAAAAGATTCCTCACTTTTACTGCATTGATTGTCATTCGGTTTGATTGAGTTGTTTTAATACATCTTTACGATTTAATGAGTTAATGACGATTCGACAGTCTCAGCCTCAACTACTGTCTCTTGACAGTTCATTCCCCCGAAATGCTTTTTTGACCATTACACCAAATTACACGACCAAGAATCAGAGAAATCAAAGCAGCAATGATAGAAACAATATGAAATAATGTGAAATTCAGCTGAATTCCTGATTTGTCGCTTTCAAAGTTTATAAAGTAGAAAGGAATTGGATAAAACGACAAAAATCTGAAAGTTGAAATATTCGGACAGAAGAGTAGAAAAAAACATCAATCAGAGGTTCAGGTAAGCATACGATCGCATCAGAAGAAATAAGAATAATGGCGAGAAACGCACGCGTCATCACATTAAATTGCAAAAAAAAACTATATACGAAAAGAAGGAAAGAAGCGGAATGCGTGGAAATCATACACATAGTTAAACTTTTGGATTTTGGAGAATTCATCTTTTGTACAAATGACATTTCATTAATCAGGATTGCGGCCGTTTTGATATTGAATTATAATTTGCTTTCTCTATTCATTTTGCAAAAAAGATTATTAGCACATAAGACATTTATAACCAGGTAGCAATATCATATAATAATAATGTTACTTGTAACGTTTCCGTTTCAGATTTTTTGCAGTTAGTTTCTGGTTTCTTTTGTTGCGCATCATTGTAATAAATAAAGATTTTGCTGTCAGGTGCAGGCCAACTGCCAACAGCGAACAAACAATTTTCCCTGTTAACGAACCCATGGTTAATGCATTACTAACATTCTCTGCCATTTTGGGAAAAGTCAACTTTAATGCGGAATTAGCGTGTGTACAATTCTCGTAGACGCTAACAACAGAAACAGCCATCCAACAAACACGAAAGGAAACTCCTGGAATTGGGTTATTAGAATAAAATGTCGTCCTCTTTCTCAAAACTGCATTACAATTGACAATTGTCGGAAAGTGGGAATGAACTTGTCCCTTGTCCATAGTCTTATTGTGGTGTAACCTTGATCCTAATTAGTTTCGAAGTAATTATTAACGTTGTATAGTGTGCCTTTTGCTGAATAATCGTTCCTTGCAGTAATTGTGGTGAATTATTATTGTAGAAGGTTCAGCTATCATTATGCAGATTATTTGTGACAGAAACAATGAAGCAAAACAATTCTTCTTCTTACAACAATGAAATTCAACCTCACATAGTTTGTTCTTTGATTGTGCAAATTAATGATAGTCATGTAGCTTTAAAGCTCTGTGCCCCTTTTTATCCCTTTTTGCGAAACATGAGAGCACTTGTATTTCACCTGCGAATTCATCTCATAAAGAATACAAATAATTCTAAATGTTTTAAGGTTTCTTCGCATCAACGCAATTGGCCCAGCCTCCAGGCAGGCGTTGTATTGTAAGGGTAAATTGCAATGAATTATGCGTCTTTTGTTTTCGCGTTTCAAAAGCGAAATAAAGTCACCAGGTCAGGTCATCAGGCATAATTTGCATCTGATGAGGTCTGCTAACTGACAACGACAAAGGTACTGAACACGCTTGCGCCTTGACCAAAGCAAAGTTCAGGTAAAGTCAAGATATGCTAATACGGAAGATGAGTGCTCATAATTTGCATCTGATGAGGTCTGCTAACTGACAACGACAAAGGTACTGAACACGCTTGCGCCTTGACCAAAGCAAAGTTCAGGTAAAGTCAAGATATGCTAATACATACGGAAGATGAGTGCCAAAAAATGTGTCCTTTATTGTGCCATAACAAAAAGATTAACTACCCAATTTGGTCATTTCCGTAAATTCTTCATGAATCACCATAAATGCTGTAATAATGTTAAGAAATCTTTGGAAGAGTACCTATACATATGATCAAATATTTTACAATTAAGGTTGTTAATTGAGGTTAAGCGCACCTTTGTAAAATTGATATCAAACAGTATTCTTTTGAACGTCACCCGTTTGCCATTTAAAATACCTTTAATTCAAATGGTATCAAACTGAATTTAGATGGCTCAGGAAAAGAAACTTCCTGATTCTGAAGATCACAGAACAATATCGACAATATGACGCTCAAGACGCATCTTTGAATGCGTAAAATTAGGAACTATATTATATTATGTTTCTACGCATTCGACGTTTCAAACACTCGATGTAATCGTAATCAAAATCAGTGATACAAAGAGTCAAACGCAAAATAACCAAAGAATCGCAATAAATCATATAACCAAAGTCTCTTCAACCATATTCATTCAAAAATTACCTGATCATCATCACTATCACATTCAGGTTAGAAACATGAACATGCATCAATCGGAAACTGTGTCATGATGATGAGTCACAAAGTTTGTGAGGGGTGCGACAGAGAAATTAGCAAAAGGTAAAAAAGGTGTAAAGTATAAAGGCACAAAAGCACGCAAAGGAAAAAGGCACCACATTAGCTTGTTGAGGAAGATTGCGATTTGATATTCGGGGAAAGTGAGAGTCATGCGATTAAGTTCCGTCAGTCAAAGTCACACTTTTTAGAAGATTTATACGCGCACACAAATCACACAATGCATTTCTTGGAAAAAGATGATTCCGTGCACAAGTAAAACATCCAGACATATAAATTCATGCAGTCATACAGCTACTTAAAATTTTGAAATGCGCTACTGTATCAAAATCTCTCATCCGCAAGCCACCATCGCGATAAGTGACAGTGATAAGACACATTACAGTTTAGTTTACCATTTTCAGTAGGTTTTCGTAAATTAGAAATTGTAAAAAACCATTAATATGCGTTCAAAGCACAAAGGATTCATAATTAGGTCATAAATTTTTTATAATCAACGATCATTATATTATTCCGCAGGAAAAAATTGGATATAAATTCAAAAATAATATTAATAATGAAACAAAACTCCAATTAGCAAATTAAGGGCAAATAAAAGCAACTTCTGTTTCTTGAAAAGAAAAAGATTTACAACTATTTTGCTAATCAAAAAGTTGATCTCAATGCAAAAACTATTTTTCACTTTGACCATCAATCAGGAAAAAATGTCACAAAAAAAATCGTCTCGGCATACGCCAAACGCCATGTGCCATCCACGTTTTTTGGAAATTGCCCACTCGGTCGAGTAATTCTTGCAAAAACCTAATAATATAATGGAGACACGAGGCAGATGTTCTTTCAAAAAATGGAAATGAATTCACAAATTATTCGCTCTTTTTCAGATAAAATATGGATTTTTAACGTAAAGTACGTTTGAGATGAGCCCGTCTCTGCTTTACAATGACGCACAAAGGGAAAACCAAATTGGCACAAATGTACACTTTGAAACGTGAACACTGTCGCACGACTTGCCGAGACGACAAAGACAATATGGATGAAGTATTGTCATCGTGAAAGTATATTATATTTTTAAACATCGTTAGTCCTTGTTGACTCAAGCTGTAACGCTTTGAACGTGGACCTTGACGTTGTCCGTTTATCTCTGTTTTTTTCCACTATGAAATTTTACAGTTACAGTTTCAATGTTTCAAATGTGAATCCTACTCGTACAGTTCAATAGAAATTGAAGACATATCTGATACAGTTTAGTAACATGAATGTGTCGCTACAATGTTACGTATTTCCGTCCGAATTTCGATAGTATATGTACATAATCTCAATAGGAGCATCAAGATCATAACCGTATCGATTCTGTGTAAATTCGATTACAAGTTCACGTCATCATATCATCACTTTGATTATTTTCTTAAGGGCATCATAAGAAGACTTTATTGAAGCAGATGCTGAATTCAGTGTATTAACAATTTTTGGTCATAATGTTTTGGTGACCAAATCATATTGGCGGGGGGTTAACGATAAATCAACACGATCATCATCATTGCACTCAAACAACATGACAGGACAAATGCTATTGTTTTCAAGTGCAATGGAGTGAAAAGTTTGTTTTGCATTATGTTATGTATCCGTATAGTCTATTTTACTGAACAATACAACGAAACCTACATGGACATTGATAACTTATAGATACTTCTTCATCGGAAATTGAGATTGAGATACACAATTTCACGAGACGTGTACTCCGCAAAGAAAGCTTAAACCAAAAGATAAAAAACCGATTTATAGATAATTTATTTATTGCATTTCCGTTCAAAAACCTATTTCATAGGCATATAGGCATTATTACATAATGTACACTTTCAAGCTAAGCACATAATCGAACATTCATTACATTTACATGGTAAAAAAATAAAAGTCATCGTAAACTCATTCAGCAAAACTTCTATTTTTATGCTATATTACAGAACATAAAAATATAGTTTAAAGTTGGTCACATATGCGCACATGTATAGGATTGCATTAAATAATACATAAAATATATACAACGAGCTAAAGACGAATCGGAAAATATCCTTGCACGATTCCTTGATGTGAATTACATTGACATTGTGTCTGCATCTGCATTGACATTGTCTGATATGAAAACAATCAAAACAATAAATATTTTTGCGCAGAACGAAGGTTTTTTGTATCAAAAAGTAGAAATACAAAATAATTGGACAAATATGGAATTATATGGCATGACTCTTCATTTTGTCTGTGTATAGTTAATAGCTATACAATACGACAGTATGATTTGAAGATTTGCATATGATGTAAAATGTAATTGGAAAATTGGATTAGCAAAATGTTTCTTGTCTACGCAGCTTGGGGTTTCCAGTCTTTCTTGACAAAGTCTGCTGCAATTTCACCAATCATGATACAGGCGGCGTTGGTATTGCTACTGACGATTGTTGGCATCACTGCTGCATCCGCCACTCGAAGGTTTTTGATTCCTCTCACTCGAAGTCGTGAATCTAAAACGGCGTCTTTTGAATCTGCTCGACCCATTGCACAAGTCCCGACTGGATGGTACATTGTGAGTGACATGGATCGAATGAAACATTCATAATAGTCGTCACTCCGGAATTTGAACATTGAGCAGATTGGGAACGGTTGATTTAGCAAGTGACCATCCAAGGCACGGAAAGTTTTTGTCTTCTCGACCAAATCCACAGTTCTTTTGACACCTAGAAAAACGATTAGATAAAAAGTGACACAATGAAACAAGTCTTAATTTAATAAAATAGTAGTTATTAATTAAAAGTAAAATAAATCGCATACTTTCAATCATCCTCTCAACATCCCATCGTTTGTCATAATAGCGCGGATTCATGAGCGGTGCATCGTTTGGATCTGTACTGCGAAGTGTAACTTCACCTCTACTCACCGGTCGACTGAGAATACTGATGATTTGGAACGAATCCTGGTTTCTAGCAGTTTCATAGTATTTTGTGAGCAAATTGTTACGAACATTGAATGCGAATTCACTGTCAGAGCCGTATCGACTGTAAACGGAAGTTCCCAACATGACCCATTGATAATCAGGCCAGCTTCCAAAACCATCGTCTTTGGTTTTTTGAGTCGAGAAGAAAGAAGTAGCTTGAACTCCAGTTGTTGTCATTGGTCCTTTGCCATCCAAGGCAAAGTTGGACATGGCCTCAGATGAAATATCTCGATCCATGTTGAAAGACACATTTTTGTTAATGAGGAACGGTCCGAGGAAAGTGGACACGTGGTCTTGCAAATTCTGTCCAACAGGAAGATCTTTCACCACATCAATCTGAAAAGTCACGCACAAAAAATTAATATTGTAAAAATGTAAATGTAATAATGTAACCCTGCGGTCAGAGGCTAAAAATGTCAAAAAATGCATAATGTGCTTGGTTGTGTTGTGGTTAACACAAAAATGATGTATTGCAGCCGTTTACATAGTTTAGTACTTTATTATAGCGTACGATGTATGAATTTGCAAAAAAGGGAAAAGGAAGCTTATATAGCCATTTTTGCTTATTGCTTTGCATTGGAAATGTCTTGTGCGTCCATTGTGTTCTGTGTTGTGTCGTAGTGGTGAAGTAAGAGCAAAAGTGGAAAAATTCATACGCGTATGGAATTAATTAATATTTAATGTTTGTATTTGCCGTTGGGCTTGTCAAAAAGGCATATTGTAAAACGTTACCCCAAGAGCTTCCAAGTGCTTCCTCGGCCCAATTCCTGACAACATCAAGATTTTGGGGGAGTTGAGAGCCCCAGCAGACACAATCACTTCCTTGGTGGCTCTGACCACTTTCTTCATCCCATGTCTCGTGTATTCGACACCATACACTTCATTAGTATTCTCTCGCAACAATACTTTGTTCACATGAGCAAATTTGTAGATGGTCAAGTTGGGACGATCGCGAATCGGCTCAATGAACGCTTGGAACGTTCCTGCGCGACGTCCTTTCTTTTGTGTGTATTGAAATGGAGCAAACCCTTTTAAAGAAATCATTGCATTATCATCTTTATTTTTACAGCTCAGATCCCTACTTGCAACTTGCACTTGCACTGTAACATTGTTATTGTTAACGAGAGAATCGAATGAAAAAAATGGAAACCTTCAACTTTTGTACTTCAAAGTCACTCAAGTTGAAAATCTTGCAATATACCCAAATAGTAACCTTCAACTCAAGTACTCTTGCGACTATGCGACCGTATTAATCAGATTAATATTGCAATTTGAAAGGATACACGGTCAGTGAGACAGTCAAGTGCAACAATTCAAGCGCTTTTTTTGCGCTCATTAAATGAATGACATGGATCACGAACACGCGTCTTTAAAATTTCAAGTACTGTATTATATGTGTCGTAATTACATTTTTTTAATTTGATTATACCTTCAGTATGGCCTGCATTGTAATCCAAGACAGGGTACCCGATTTCTTTCCCAGCTTTGACAAAATATTCGCCCATCCCAACATAGTCCGGAACTCCAATGTCCAAAGGACCGTTGCGAGAATGGTACTTGTTCGTTTTGTCATCCCAGATACCGTTGTGGTCAAAATTTTCGGATTTTTTAAAGTAGTACAACACATTATCCCACTTCCAAATTGGATCACCTGTGATGTTAGCCCAGTGGTCGTAATCATACGGATGACCTCTGGCATAGCACATAAAATTCAGATTTGATGATCCTCCCAAAGCTTTTCCTCTCGGCCATGCACATTGCTGTAAGGTGAATAAAAAAGACGATAAAAAATCACATTTTCTTTCATTCATCATTTTTTACGAATGCAAAGACATAGCAAAAAGCCTGAGTGAGTACGCCCTTAGGACAAGACAAGATGCACTTTCATCTGTCCTCAAACAGATTCACAGATAATAAAGCATAGCATACGTTAGCAGACGTTCACTCATATTTCAGGTGTAATGTAATGAAAAAATGTGAAAGAGGAAACGAAACGTATCGTCTTATAATCGCCAGTTATTAACATTATTCGTCTTTATGCTCATTCTTATACATAAGAGTACCAATATTGAATCTGATAAGCATTTTTTGGCTAAAGGAACAAAAACTTACCCGATTACGCATAGCGAAGCAAGCTTTCTCCTGAGGGGTTGTTCGATAATTCCAATCCATTCCAGGTCTGTTCAACATAAGAAATGCGACGGCGGGAATGCTTGATGCCTGCGGCACACGTCAATGACATAAAAAAAATACCAAAGGTTAGGTTATCTTTCACTCGTCAATTAATTCAGTCGGAAGAGCGAGCGAAACACTTTCGCTTTGTAAACTTGAGACGACGCTGTTCTCATTTAAGCAATGACCGTCCTGCCGGTACCACAGACCGTACAAACGAGCAGTACAGAAGGTCAAATTAGCTTCTCTCTGTTCATTGTTATTGTTAAAAAGTAATTAGTCGTCGTAACGGTGAGTTGGTGTAATTTCACATGACTATCTTACCGGATAAGGTTCACCTCCAGCTTCAAGCAATAAAACTCTATAGTCTTCTGATAAACGGTTGGCCACAACGGCGCCTGCAGAGCCGGCTCCAACTGTAATAAAGGAGAGATTTGTTGAAGCGTCTATACACAAATTCGAAATCTTGACATTTCATCTGAAGACCTGCGAAGAGAGTTTTATCCAACATTGTACTAATTCCTATTACGTTATCAATTATCGCTTATTAAACATTTCACTGTAATTACTATTATTGCATTTTCCTTTTGAATTTGCAAGGGTTGCATAGTTGCATTTTGCATTAAAGAACTATCTCAATGACAATAAAGATGAGAGGTGACATGACAGTTCGCACTCCATAATATGACTGTGTGGTCTTTCATTTCAGCGTGAGAAAATTGTGTAAACAGACGGATGCCAATGACGTTTCACGTTTATGACAATATAGTTTGCGGTATGTCAAAAACTTGATAAAAACAATGATATTAAGCGACAAATTCGCAAGTTTCTCAATATGTTCCGTTTTTAGTGCGCGCTTCGCATGTTCAACATTCATGAATGAAAAGACTATTGAAGCTTTTCACACTTTTACTTGTGGTGGACAAACGTCTTGGTCACCACAAAAAGATTACTTCATGCTGTCTTGCCACGTTACATTACACAATCAGAGCTGCTCTATCAAGTGGTGGATTTGCAAATAACAACGCCGGCGCTCCATTCTCAAAGCATTAAAGTGGAATCGCGATTTCTTTAAGGCTCAAAAACTTAACCACCATCATGTAAGCTTGAAAGCTTATTCGCTAATTCGCTTGGTTATATCGGACTACTTTATATTGTAAACCCATTATTAACATTACATTACGTACACAAATACTCATACATGAAGCATGCAAAAAACACCACGTTACATGCCTATAAGCGGTAGAATTCACGCCTTGTCAAACCGAATAAATGGTTAAATCAAGTTCAAACTCACTTTCCTTTCATATAACCTTTTTTCATACGAAAAAGCCGTATACTCTCAAACTGTCAAAGTGCCAAGTTAATTTTAAAAACAATAATAAACGACAATCATTTCTGTTTCCTGTTTTAAAAAGAATATTTCCGGATTTGGATCAGTGGACTAGGTTGCATGAAAACGAAAGGAAGCTACCTATTCAGTATACAACTGGGACTGTATTTGCATTTTTTGATGAAATACTCATGTTTGCATGCGTACATTTTTTAAATATTCAAAATTTTGGATTCCTTACCAACTATAAAATCGAATTCGTCGTCTTTATCATAATAGTTCATTTTGACACTATCACCCACTGCGTCCATGCTTGAATACATCATAATGGTAGGTCCAAGAAATCCAAGGGCTCCATACAACATAAAGGAAAAGGCAGTTTGTGCCGGTGAAATGTACACACCTGGAGCATCCATCTTGATTAAATTTTCAGCAAAATGCTATTAGAACACAGAACAATGACACACAAAATAGGTACAATCTCCTTACAAGGAGATTTGCATAAATGAGATTTATTGGAACGTTCACTGCAGAAGCAAAGAGCAGACGCACGCCAAAAAATCACAGGAAATCACTTTGTATGATACCTAAAATTAAATTCCAGTAACACAAGAAAGCAAGTATTGTTAGAAAATTAAAGTTTTCGACAAGATCGTTTGCGGAAACGAGGTAAAAAGAAGAAAATCTTTAACTAGCACACGTCATAATAATCCATAGGCAAGCCAGAAAAGATGCCCTGATGGCTCACACTTGTAGTGATTGTGTCTTCCTACATGACCAAAGTCCCAAATAAGAGTAACGAAGGCGTGCATGCACTTTCGTCTTTGAGATTCGTTCACACACGTTAACGTCTTTCACATCCTTCGTTTTGCGTCCCTTAACTCATTTGGCAATCCTCTATATAAGCAATAGGTTAAACTGCAAAAATGCCAAGCACCTTTAATAATGCAATGCAACTAGTGACGAGGAACAGGTTCAATAATGCTGAGGTCTGTACACGAATTCGACGTCGTCGTTGTCGTCGTCGTCACTTCTTACGTATCACTATCACTCTCGTCTTGATATCACCAAACGGTGAGCTCACATGAAAAACAAGTCCGTTGCGTCTTGTCTTGCGTGTGCCTGTGTAATCTTCAATATTAATGTGTGGCCGTAGCTGGGTCACAATGATGGGGAATTTTTTTGATATAATGCAATGCAAAAATGTTATCTCACTGAGCAAAAGTTACTCAACTCTGACATCAAGCGCCCTTTCACACAGGACTAGACTAGGACCCTCATGGACTAAAAGTACTGTTTCACTTTTTGGTGAGTTGAGAACAATTTTTCATTGTTTTCGCTCTCGTATAACTGTGTGGGTTTGGGTTCACTTAACCCAGAAGACAGCAGCCAGCATAACATCACATCATTCGCATTAATTCGCATTCGTTTGTGTTGTTTTTGATGTCATAACATCATAACACGGTAAAGATACCTGAAACATTCATATTGTACCATTTTGTACATTTGAATAGAAAATCCCTTACAGTCAAAAGGGTACAGCACATGCATTCTTGATTATTTTTAAGGTAGTCCTAAAGTAATCTTGTTCTTACAAGTGTTCAAAATGTTCTCCCAAGTTCTATCTATTACCATTATATTCTTATGCAAAATTTTGTATATTTTGTTCCTCATCATGACATGAGTCATGAATGCATAATGCACAGTTCGTAACAATGCAAAACTTACCATCAAACTTTCAACGGACGAAAACGTCTTGAAAAGCGCAACGACTTAATCAATTTTTCCATATTAAAGGTAACAGCAATTAATCGTTTTGTCTCAGTCAAACAATCCGTTACAAAAAGAAACGATAAATCATTTACATAACATGTCTGCAAGTTTCGGGCTGTTTAGGTAGGATATATAACAAACAAGTAAAAAAAAGGAAGTAAAGTAAGCAATAGGATTATAGGATATCATCATTCATGGATTTCATTCATGATTTCTGCTCTACTATACAGTGTGAAGACAGCAGTTGTGGGTTGTAGTGCAGTTTGTAAGAGCCATCAATGTGCATTTCCGATCCGATCGCCTTTAGCAAAAAAAGCAAAAGTGGTTTTTTGCTTTTGTGTGCGATCTCGATCTGGTTGAAGTAGTGGGATGGGGAGTGAATCTTATAGAAAGTCACACAAAACCTAATTGATGTCATTAGCTCAAGTGGAGAAACTAGTCAAGTGCCACTGTCAAAAATTATAGATTTTCTAGCCAAATGATTTAACGATACTTGTTAGAAATTTTACAATGACTGTGGAAGTTTAGTTGTTTGGATGTTTGTACTATTATTATTTCGACACATTATGTAATATAAGTATATAAGAGCAGCGCATCGGCGCATCTATATTCTATTAATATTATACACGAAACTTTAATAAACACACGCAATATGAATTAATGAATTCTTCTTTTGTTTCCTATTTCCTCTCTGCATCATTTATTTGCACTAATTTCATCCATGTATACTGAACAACATCGACTACATTAGTTGTATTCGCAATTTGCAAAAAATTTTAAATGGTTATTTGTGAGATGTTAGTATTGCATTTTAATAAAAATGTTTCTTTCCTTCATCATTTCTTGTTATTGATTATTATATTGATGTTAAAAAATAAGGTTAATCTGTTAAAAAGCATATTACGTAAAGAACACAAACACGTCAATCTTTGGAATTCAACTGCATAAATATGTAACACATTCCTAGCAAACTGCTAAAAATACTACGCTGAATAATAATTACTAGTTAAATGAATGATCCATGATTAGATATTAAGCTTAAAAATAGTATATTATAGGATTTGTAAATCTTTGTTTGCTCCAATAATTCATCGATGCCATGCGACGCTCCCTGAATTTTTTGCTCGTACTTGGCAAGTTTTTTGTGCGTTGACACACTGTTATCTAATGATTTCATTGGTGACACCATTAAACGAATTTTTCCAAGCATCGAGAACGTGGAAGGCCCCCTTCTCCCCAACCATAATGGCAGGTAAATTAGTATTGCTGATTGGCACCTGAACAAAGACACAAGAGAAGGTTATTACGCAACCAGGTAAATGGCGAACTGATGAGACGAAACATTGTCGTGGTTATATGCATAAAGAATCCACCTTTGGCAACACGGAAGCATCAATAACTCGCAGGTTCTTGGTCCCAATCACTCGAAGCTCAGAGTCAACGACGGAGTCCTTTGAGTCCTTCCGTCCCATAGAACAAGGCCCTACGATGTGATGCAATGTCAAAGAGTACTGACGAACTAGACATTCCCAATAAATATCAGAGCGGAATGGCACATGCTCACAACCAGGAAATCTTTCATCAGTCAACCTGGCACCGTATCTTTGGAACGCTGTGCTGTTTTCGACTAATTTCACAGCCATTTTGACTCCTGAAGTATATTAAATCGCAAATTAATAGTATTGTAGAGTAGACATACTTTTATAAGAGTATACAAGTTTTCATGTACTTTCTTACCTTCCATTAAGGTTTCAGTGTCATGAACATTATCCAAATACTTAGGATCATATTAAGAATTCATCAGTATGGCGTGGCCCGCTCAAATGCATTGTTCCCGTGGCTCTCGGTCTAGCTAAGGACACGATAATTTGAAAAGAATCTTTGCCTTTGGCATGAGCAAAATACTTTTTCATGACATCTTCCCGGACATGGAATGCATGAGCGAAATCAACGTCCATCTTTTGATAGACGCCATTGCCTAAGAAAATAAACTGAATATCAGGCCAGTGTCCTTCTCCAGCGTCTTTAGCTTTGCTTGTAGCTAAGAAGGCAGTTGCGGACGTTCCTGACGATGTCATTTCTCCGGTGCCTTGTTGTGTGTAATCCCGCATATTTTTGGCGGTGAGATCTCTGTCCAGTATGAAACTGACTGACTGGTTCACAAAAAAGGGACCCAGGTATACGGAAATGTGATCTTGTAAATTGCGACCAACAGGAAGGTCACGTTTAAGTTTAACCTGAAAGGTAAGAAAATGTCCAATTAAAGTATTGTTGAAACAATGTAAAAAAGGGACCCAGGTATACGGAAATGTGATCTTGTAAATTGCGACCAACAGGAAGGTCACGTTTAAGTTTAACCTGAAAGGTAAGAAAATGTCCAATTAAAGTATTATTGAAACAATGATTTAATGACACTGGAATCTATAACATTAAAAATCGTAATTTTTTCTGACTCCAACAGATTCTAAATGCTTCTTTGGTCCAATTCCTGACAACATAAGGATTTTTGGAGATCCAATGGAACCAGCCGACAAAATGACTTCTTTTGATGCAAATGCAATTTTATGCATTCCGTGTCGTATGTATTCAACACCGTAGGCTTCATTGTTCTCACCCCGGAGAAGAACCTGCAAATTAGCAAAAATGTATGAACGAACTGTAAAAAAATAAACCTTCAGAAAATCAACTTGTGAGAAATAGGAAGCGCACCTTTGTGACTTGAGAGAATTTATAAATAGTTAATGTTGGACGATTCCGTGCTGGCTCAATGAAGGCTCTGTATGTTCCCATTCTTCGTCCATCACGAATTGGATAATAAATATAAGAAAATCCTAAATAGTAAAAAGTAAAATATATATTTCACAAATTAACGATTTTATTTGTTAGATGAATACCATGGGTTATTTAAAATATTTAATAACCTTCTTTGAATCTTCCATTTAAGTCTGTAATTGGGTAACCATATTCAGTTCCAGCGTCCAGAAACGTTTTCGCCATTCCCAAATAGTCTGGTAATTGGACCGTAACGTCTCCACCGTGGCCATGATAAATGTCTGTGATACATACAATTAATGATTGAACATGAAATGGTAAAAATTGAAACGGTATCACTGAATTTGCCGAGTTTCTCTGTACTGGAGTCTTTTCATACCATTGTCAAAGTCTCCTTTGTAATCTTCAATACTCTTAAAAAATGGAAGAACTCCATCATAACTCCAGCTTGGATCTCCAGTCACATTCGCAATGTAGTCATAATCCAAGTGATGTCCACGAAGGTGAATAAGAAAATTAATGTTACTTGTCCCACCTAAAGCTTTTCCTGCACTCCAACCTGATTGCTAGAAACGAATTTAAAAAAAAAACAATAATGTGAATCCATCATCCATTCATCAATCATCACTTCATTCATCACACTCATCAATATGGAATAATCAAGTAGCGGGAAGATAATAAGGAAAAGTATATTGTTCTATTATAAATCTGCATTCTTGAAGAACAATACAAAGAAATTTTTATTAATCAAAATCATTTATTGTTTATACCCTGTTTGGCAAGGCTCCGCAGCTAGTTTTTTGTGGCACAGTTTTGTACATCCAATCTGTTCCTGGATGATTGAGCATCATAAAAGACATGGCTGGAACTAATGTCCTGTATGAAAAAACATGATACTTTTAGTTTTCTAGTAGTGTGGCAATTGGCAATGTATAGTAGCAAAAATACATAGTATTTATGCAAATCATGTAATTTACAATTGTCCTTACCAAGGATTAGGTTCACCTCCTCCTTCTAAGAGCAGTACATTATATTTTTGTGAGAGTCTGTTGGCCACGACGCCTCCTGCTGACCCACCTCCAACTAATTTAAAAATTAAATATACAAACATTTAATAACTATTTACTTTGCAAATTAAAATCATGCAATAGCATTACTATTATACATCCTCAAAACTGTTTTTCCTTCTTTGATTGCGCGTGAACAATTTTGGCAAAAACAAACTGTACAGCACACACCGTAGATTGTAAAGTACATTACATTTTCGCACTCATTCAGAACAAAAACCTAGCCACGCGGAAAGACGTTTTAATTGCGTGCGAAATTATTATAAAGGCAACCAAAAATTGAAGAAAGTGCAAGTGCAGGGAAGTGTGTAATGTATTTGTTATTGTAGCTTTTAATTCAGGTGGATAACTCATATGTAACATATACGGAAGGTTAAAAAGTTAAAATGCAGTTTCAAAATTCTCATTACGGAAGGAAACTTAACAAAGAATTAAGTGTATCGTTACGTCAGTAGAATTTGAACTCAAGCAGTTTGAAAATCCCCAAAATCACGATTCATTTTTCGGTAATTAAGTAATAACCTTGCTTGAATTACCAATAATAAAATCAAATGTATTGACATTATCCCCGTAAGTGGCTCGAAACCGATCCGCCATTAAATCCATATTCATCCATGCTGTATTGTAAACCCCAAGGGCTCCGATGAATCCGTACAACAATGTGGGGAACCAAAAATTCCAACTGTCAAAACTTTGTTGAATTAATTGGAATGGTGGAGGTGCCATTTTGTAGAACAGAAGTCAATAAATAATAAACTCGCGGTTTTACAAATACGATCTGTTTCTTCCAACTATAAAAGAACTCGAATAAATTAACCTAATTTTTGCACTGAAATTAATTATGTACTATTTCACAGAAGCACAGTAAGAATCTGCCGGTGGCAGGAAATTGTTCGAAAGTCTCCAGCACACTTTTGTCTTGTTCTGAGAACTCGTGTCAACTGATCCATTTTGACTGGAGTAGTCGAGAATTAAATAGTGGACACTTTGGATGGACGTTTGCATTCTCCTAAGGTCAGGATCAGAAGGGTGAAACTTTGGCAGACAACATGCAAAAGTTTCATGATATGAAATTCAGCATGAAAATGTACGTTGAAAGCCAATGTAAAGCAACAAAAGACAAAATCATGCCCTTTCTGCATGTCTTCGAGAGTGCGTTGCGTTCATTGCGAACGTATCCGCCTTTGTTATTTGTTGTGTGTGGACTGTGGAGTTCACCAACATCAAACCCCTTTGTGTGAATTTGAGGATCGTTTTCATTTCTTATGGAATTACATGAAATGAGTGAGAGTTACAGTGCCATTTTCAATGATACAAGACAACAAGACACAGACAGCTTGTATACTTATAATTATTAACTGTAATTTAAGGTTTTGAGTTTTGAACATTTGAACCTCTCAATTTTATTTCCTTCAATGTTGTTGGCTCTCAAAGCCATAACATCACAAGACGTGACTACCTGACTCACACGGGCAATGCAACGTGTAATTCAATGGTTTTGGCTGTAACTAAAAAAAGTGATATTATTCATATTATACTCTGTGTTTTTTAACTTCTCTACCTACTTTTGGTAAACCATTTTCATGTGTGGTCAAATTATGCACATCAAAAAAGTATTTGGGTGAGCAGGTAGTGACCGTAAAAAATAGTTATGGGAGAATGAGAAAAACCGGCAAAAAGATGTGTGCTCATACAACATTTCTTAATTCACGATTTTTTTGCATTTCAGTTTCCGTGTAGCGTGAAAAATTAAGAAGTTGTAGTTGTAAAAATTTCGTCATTATTGTTTCATGATGCTCCAGCTTCAAACATTTAAGTTGGAGCTTAGAATTAATGAGTTTGTAAAGTAATATTCCGTTTAATGTGCTACCGCTGGTTTTTATTGCAAAAACTACGAAATTGCTACTTGCTGATATTGAAAGTTGAAACCGAATTCACTGAATAGAGGTCGAGGGATTTTTATTCCTCTACAATTTGCATTTGCATCCTTGGAACACAAACAAAACACAATGTTCGTTTTAGGATTCGTTCATCAAATGGATGCAATTTTGAACTTCATTCATGGAAAATTCATAATGCCCCAGCTATCACATGTACGTTGGAAAATGTCCCTCATCTCATCATCATCAGTTTTAGCGTGGTGCAGGTGCATACGATAAAACATGGATTTTATGTATGCAACTTCATCATTCGTAATAATGGAAGGTATGATTGGCACAACGTGATCCAGTGCAAAACTATTTACACTAACCGATGAGTATACGTGATTTTTCTGGACAATTATCACTGTATTCGTGCATATGACGGTGTCATCAGCATTTTTGCCTGTTGCATTGAATATTGAAGGTTGGGCTTTTGTTACTAAAATATATTATATTTATACCAGCGAAACTTACATTTTGAAATTTTGACTTAATTTTCCATGTATAATTCAAGGACTTTATACTCGTATAGTTGCATATTCCATAAAAAATTTACCACCGCCTTTGGTACTTGTCCAAACAATTAGGTAAAATCCATTTGGATTCTCAATAGGATCTAAGCTCTCATAATCTCCGTTTCGATAGTATCTGAAAAGACATTCCTTCCTTTAATAACT
>JABASF010001552.1:0-21049 GCA_019776145.1 Harlomillsia oculata | reverse complement strand
AAGAAAGTTGTTGCTGCCTGACAGCCTGACTCCTTGTTGGAAGTGCGGATGGTTGTCATTGCCTTGCATTGCATTTGTGGTTGCTTTGCTGGGGTTATTTAACGGAGAGAATCGAGAGTGAGTGCATGTGCTTTCATTTGTTATTGCATCATGGGATTGGAATCGGAGGAGCGATTCCCTTTAAATGTTGAACAGGATTTTTGCATCTGGAGATGTGATGAAGACTCAAGAGTGGAGCCTGGAGACTGGAGAGAACACAGAGGTGCAAGGGCCGGAGTTGCAGGAGACATCCTTGATTGATGTGGTCTCCAAGTCACAATGCAGTGAGGAAAGGTGTTCAGCAAGCATGGCATATGACGTCTTCTCCAGCAGGAGCACCGGAGGTTGTTCCAGTCCAGTCGAGGATCCAGGAGCAATGCATATGGGAGTGTGCAGTGAGCAGAGGAGCAGTGAAGCAGCTGCATTTGCAGACAAAAAAGTCCACACTTGTTCATCATCAGGGATCAGGGAGGCTTCTTTTTCCACCCTGATTTGGGTTTTTGGCTGGCTCTTATTCTGGCTGCTTGGCCCTGGCCCTGGCCCCATCCAGCTCAAAACCTGCCTGGACCCTCGGCCCTATATCATCTCTCCGCTCCTCCGTCCAATTGTCCATGTGAATACATGTGGAGATGTGGAGTCTATGTCTAATGTCGAAGTCTAGCTATGCTTGCTTATGCTTCTATATCAACGTCAAACTACCGTACCCTTATTACTTTTAACTGAGGGATGGATAGGATAGTAGTCATCCTCTAATCACTCGGACTGACTGAGTCAGTTACTTCAGTTGTAGTATTCCGTATTCCCATTGCCATGCCATTGCTCGTGTTCCTTCCAACAAGGCATCCCATCACCACCGAAAATGTTCACTATCCTATCCATGTCCCTTCATCCGTAGCCGTAGACATCGTCCGTCCGTCGTCATCCTCGTCCTTACGTTGCCCGCATGGCTTCTTCATTATCATTACATTATATGGTACCCTTCATAGTTGATAGTAGCCTTCTCATCTCATCCTCTCGCCTCGCTTCTCCGTTCGCTCGTTCCGTTGTTCCTTCATTCCTTCTTCCTTCCTCATATGACCAAAGTCGACGCGGTCGTCTGTTCCTCCAGGCAGAAGAGCCCTTCAGAAGCAAAACTATATATTAATCCAGCTATGTAGTGGGAATGGCGGAATGGTCCGAGCATTGAGCTTTCAGCTTCCCAGCATCAATTCCCCTTTTGCATCCAGCGAGACTCTGTCAGTGGCTGACTGGACTGATGTGAGACTGAGCGACCCTTTTTTCCTATCTTCTCTTCCAGGATTGTGAATCCGTCCCTTTCAAGTCCTTGTTCTCTCGTCATCCTTTCCTTCATGTGCCAAACATAGTTTTCCGCTCCTCGTGTTCAGGTTCACCATCACTATGAGTATATCCTATTATAATTCCTTCCTATTCAAGTTTCGGAGGAGCAAGTCCTAAGTCCTAAGCCTCATGGACTATGGACCCTTAATTGAGTCTCCTCGTCCTCATCATGTGGAAGGAGGCAGCGTGGACTTGGACCACTTGAAGCATGGAGGCGATGCAGCTGCTGTCTCCTGTCCTCCTTCTCCTTTTTCTTGTTCTTCTCCTTCTCCCATTTCTCATACTCACCTCTCCAAATTATCCTTTCGGCCCATTCATTAGTCCATTTTCAAAGGCTCGCCACCTTGTCCCTATTGTTCCCTTCAGCTACTGTCTGAATGAAAGGAACCCTTCTTTCAATCTTCATGTCACAACGTGCTGGTCCTCCGTCCGTCCGCGCGTCCTAGTCATTCTTCTCATTCCACCGACAACAACAACATTGTCAATTTGCTTATCATCCTCGCTTGTTGACCACACTACGAGACTAGCTCACGTAAGGATCTTGTCATGTTCAAACAGAGGAGAGGAGAGAGATAAGGCCACGCGATTAAAAGTAGATTATCATTGGGTTAGTGTGATCATTACCTACTTTCAGCACTGCATTGTGATTTTGGGTCGGGTGCGGTGGTTGACTTGCGTTTCTGCTTGTGTGTGTGGCGTAATTCATTAAATTTAAATTCCTTTTATGTACTTGTACTTCATTAGAATATGTTGAAAGAGTCGTATTTTAAAGTGTTGGATGTTGACAAGTATAAGTATTTGGGACTTTAAAGTGTGTGTGAGCTAACAAGGTTTTGGTGGGATTGTTGATTGTTTTTGCAGTGGTGTGGCGTCTGCGACTGGAAGCACGATTAGCTCAAGATCCGCAGGAGACCTTTCGGATGGTAAACGGTGTGTGTTGTCCTCCTTCACGTCCTCATCACCATCATCAACGCGAGAGTCAGCGTCCGAGTTGCTCTTGCCCGATATTGGTGACAGCGGGGAAGTTCGGGAGGACCAGAGCAGCATGACTGCTGTGTCTGCCGTCCTCGAATTGTCAACAGCAGGAACACATCGAAACATAGGGACGGGCGGTGGAGGAAATGCGGGGAACGGGGGCGTGGTCGGCACGAGTGCAACTCTCACTGTGGCTCCGGTCACCAAGTTCATTTCGTTCCAGATTCCAAAGAGTCAGAAAGTGTCAGTGGCCAGTTCATCCGGCGCTCTGAGTCTAGAGCCGGGAGTGAAGGAGCTCATGACTCGGTGTGACGTTGTTTCGCGAACTACAAATGTAAAAAGCAGTATTCCGCGTGAGAGAACGAAACCGAGTCTTGAAAACATCTTCGCAGCGCTCAAGTACAATGCTCCGGCGAGGAACCGGGAGCGACAGCAGCAGCAGCAACAACAACAGCAGCAGTCTCCGAATGTGATTCAAGGTAACAGGATCATCAGTAGCAACCAGGATCTCACGACGACAACAACTTAGGACGACAACAAAGACGAAGACGACGTCGAAAAGCGAGTTTCAACCTGTTGTAACCATCCCGAATTTGTGCAGTGCCAACTCCTTTCTTCACGGGGAAGGTCATCACAACAAAGTGATCATTCTGAGTGTCAATCCGAATTGCCAACCTTCGACGACGAGCAATGTGAACATCAACCATCATCATCACCACCATCATCATCATGTCATCAGCACAAGCAACAATGACACTAATAAGAATGTCTTGGGGGGAATGTCAACTAAGACTTGTACGATGTCTCCTACGTTGTGTCTCTACAGCGAGGAAGAAAGCCCGACTCTCAGTGCCTAGCAAGAGCGTGAGGAAGGAGGGAGTGAATAGCGTTAAGGTAAAAGAAGAAGTCATCACGTTGGACGACGGAGAAGAGGAGGAGGAGGACGACGACGACGACGAAGCGGAGTCGTCGCCGTTGCCATCGGACCATCCGATGAGTCTGGCCAGCTCAACATCATCAGTGGCCTCATCCCCTCCTTCGTCGTCGTCATCGTCATCGCCGTCGTCCTCTTTGTCCTCCTCCTCTAGTTTATGCTTCGACGGACCAAAGAAGCCTGAGAGCAACAGCAACAAGAGCCATTCGACATTTAGTGAGACGCTTCTACACGCTTCCTTTTTTCGTAATAGTATTCCGCAGTCGTCATCTTCGTGTCTTCATAATTCATCTTCGTCACTGCCGCTAATCGCCAGCACATCTGCCAGTCCCGGGAAATGTGCCGACGTTAGGAAAACAGTCACTCCCGCTACCACCGTCGCCGCCGCCGCCGATTCCACCACCAACAACGCAACTCTTTTCGCACACCACCACCATCACCATCATCACCACCGTCGCCATCATCGCCAACACCGCCAGCAAAGTTCTCTGGAGGGGGCCGTGGACGATAACTCGTCATCCTCTTCCTGCTCGTCATCCTCGTCATCATCAGCCTCTTCATCATCCTCGTCTTCTTCCTTTTCCTTCTTGTCGGGCAATGGTGCTCACACGTCCAATGGAGCAAGGAAACGGAAGCATCAGGCCAACGAGAGCCTCGAACTAGACGATGATGACCTGTCGGACCAGACGTCCAACCAGTCACATGTCTCTTGCGAAAATCCGACAAACGACGTGACCAACAACTCTGGTCCACCCAACGACATGGGCAACGTCAACAGTCATTCGTCCTCGGGTCCTTTCAATTGTGCTCAGTCCGGGAATGAAGAAACTCAGTCTTCTCCTCAACCTGAGCCTTTTTGCATGTGGAAAGACTGCAGCTGCACCTCCGAGGCCAACCAGAACATCTTGGAACATATCCAGGTAATTTATTTCCCACATTTTCACCTCTTCTTCCTTTTTCTATTACACAAATTTCTACATTTCCCAACATTACACATTATTTTTTCATTCTTTTCTTGCCCCATTTCATTCCTTTTCGTGACTCACGTTTTCTCACACTAAACATGTGCATTCGTCCGTTCCTGCCCTGCCTGCCGTGCGCTCGTCCCTTTCCTCTTAAAGGATACAACAAGAGTAGCCTTTATTCCCCGAAAAGTAATCAGTAATCGTAGTACCTGCCGAAACCGAGAATTCCTGAGTCATCAGTCATGAGGAACGGGAACCACCGCTCAATTTAAAAACATTGTTTCCTTCCGGCGCGGCGGCGTCGTCCAGTCGTCAGCGTCTCGTCCTCTCCCCATTTGAGAATGAAAGTCAAATACATGTACCCGAAAGGAGATGATTCAGTCAGACATTCTGAGAATAGATTGAAATGGAATGAATGGGATGGAATCATGGAATGTTGTGCTACGAGCCAAATGTGAAATGTGAGATTACAGACATTGCGAATCTCAAGTTTGCACAAGTAGTGAAACAATCAATCACACGTCGAATGAGCTGTTCACACTAATGTGCTGTGCTGTGTGGCGAGATAGTGCGATTGACTGATTAGGAGTTTTTGTGAGACTCGCCTCACTCGACTCACTGAGTCAGGAGGAGGCGAGCCTTCCAAAAGAAGTTTACAAAGGGCGACAGGTATTTCCGCTCACTGAGACCACACTCATATTAATTGCACGAAGAAGACGGGTAATAGGTGTACAATGGACATGGAAGGGTTTTTTTGGCTTGACCATATGTTGACGCCAAATGGCAGAGCAGGGGCAAGTCGAGGCTATGAGCCTCATGATGACGTGACCGCGACCGGTGTTCTCTGTTCATCATCGCGTGTCACGATTTCAAATGAACCTGAGCGCTTTCACCTGCTTAAAAAATGTGATCGGCGTTAAATTGTTGTGCCGGCGTGCCGGGATGAATTATATAACCTTCCATATATTTTTTTGGAACAATGTGGATTTGATTAGAATATGAAATGGGAAATGGGAAATGGTGTGAATATCATTTTGTTCGTAGTTGGTAATTGGTAATGCAAGGTGAATGTGGAGGAGAGTGACGGGATTGTACAATCGTTGATTATTTTGCATTTTTGTAGACGGTGCACGTGTCCCCTCAGATGAAAACGGAAGGCTACGTGTGTCTGTGGACGGGTTGTAAAGTGTTCAATAAGAAGTCGTCTTCGCTCACTTGGCTCGAGCGCCATGTTCTCTTGCACAGCGGGAGCAAACCTTTCAAATGCATCTTCTTGGGCTGTGGCCTGTCCTTTGGTTCTCAGGTGAGATCCGCTTTTGATGATTCTAATGATTGGGTTGATTCATGATTCGTGGTATCGGGGTTGGATTGATTCATTGTTGGTATTCATGCTGCAGGGCGCGCTGGAGAGACATGTGAATAGTCATATCAGCACAACTTGTAGCACAAATGGTGCCAACGGGAGTTCCACTGTGACCAGTCGCAAGCTTGACTCGAGTCCAGTCAAGACAGCTCGGAGGAAAAAGCTTCGCTGTCGCAAACAAAGACTTAATATCGGTGAGATTTCCTCTTTTACAGTTAATAAAACCATGGGACTGGGCGGGATACCCGCTCTCGGGTTCTATTTGTAATGTGAACAAGAGAGATGGGGAAATGAGAAGGGCATCCAGGATCTTTTATTACACTATTCCCTGTGTCCCTCTCACTTTCCCCTTTCCTATTGCATTGAGCATTGGGAATTGTGTGCATTAGTAGAGTGCGGAAAAGTTTCGGGTTTTCGGAGCTCATCATGCGACACGACACGACACGGATTTCATGTTTTCGCGTGTGAGGAGCGTATTAAATCCCGCTCTCAGAAATACATGAGATTGGTGTATTTGATACTATATTGATTTCGGGATTGAACAATGCTTATTTTGTGTCGTTTTGTGTTTTCAGGACAACATGTAGACTATTTTGATAAGCGAACCATGGAGGTTATCAAGCACCGATTGGCCAGTGTCGGTCACGTGGAATCCAGCGGACATGATTGCACGTTTCGACTAGAAGTCAGTTTCCTTGCGTTCACTTTCTGTTTCAAAATGTTGATTATTCAAAAACGATCTTTAAAAGACATAATTACTGTTTGGTCACACTGCAGGTATTAGCTCGGTGCACGCGATCTTCCGAAGAACCGAAACTGCTCGTGCGCTGGCATCCTCAGTCAGTGTGAGTTGGAATTCAAATTTTGATTCCTTTGTGTTGGATCCTGTTTTGATGATGTTTATAATTGGATGATTGGATGCTTTAGGTTTCCTGACGAGTGGATTGTCCAGAGCAAGTACTCACCGACGAAATCAGTACCGTTTCGAGACATCCCTTCTCAGAAAATAAGACTTGTGTACCCAGACATGTTCCCGCCGCAGAGACCGAGCAAGCAGCAGCGGAAGTGGAAACCTCATCATTGTTCCTCGACTGATTCCTTGTCTTTGTCTTCAGGAGCGTGTTCGCCGGTGTCTGCGTCGTCGTCGTCGTCGTCGTCGTCGTCGGCGTCATCCACCTGCTCGTCCGCCTCGTCCACTTGTTCCGAATCGAGTAGTCTCGAGTCCCTTCGCGACGCTGTGGGTGGGAGACATTCTCCAGCCTCTGACTGCGAATTCCTTCAACTCAACAACAACGGCGGACCTCACAACAATCAAACAGACTGGGGAGTTCTTTTCCTCATGGAAAAATATGGTACTTTCTTTTGAAAACGGTCAACAGTCGTTCGTTTCCAAATCTTCATTATCTCACCATCACCACCACCGCTCGCTCGTCGTTTTTCTGAAACACAAGTTTTGAAATACATAGTCATTCCCTCGTGTTTTTTTTTAAAAAAAGAGGCTTATAGGGACTTTGTGTTGGAAAAGTACTGGTTGATTATATACGTTCACACGGTTGTATTCCATTACCTTTTCACATTGGATGACGACTTTGCTTACTTACGTAACCCGCATTTCATTACATTTGGTGAGTGAGAATCGTCTTTATGAGATGAGTGAAAGGTATTTATAGAATACAATGCAATTTATTATGTAACGGCGATCCTCAGGTCCCATTTTTGTTGTACAAACTCAAACTTGAGAGTATGATTCCGTGATGATCCTTACAATATTTTGTAGAATGACTCAATTTGTATGAAGCTCTAGTGTACAGAAACACAAACACGGCGCAATTCAGGTTTTATTTGTACAATTCTGCAATTTACGACTTACTAATTACTTTTTACTAGACATTTAAGGAATCGTCGTCGCAAAGAAACGTTTTTATTTATTCATAGGTGAACAAACGTCTTTTCAATGTATTTTATAGCTACAACTTTTTTTAATGAAACGAAGAAGCCTTTTAATGAACAATTTTATCCAGGAACCGAAACATGATCATGCATGAGTATAATTAGCTAATTAAGAATCTTTTAATTTAAAGTAGGAGTTGTGAGTGTGCAGCAAAATGTGGCGACATCCCCACTCAGAAAGCAAATCAAAGTATTAGAATGAGAAAGAAACATGGGCAAATCTTTGCGTTTCCTGTGTGGTTTTGCCAATTGCCAAACACTTTTGCAATTTGCAAAAAAGCAAACAAATACAAATAAGCCAGTCTTATATTAAAACTTTTTTTGGGTACAATTTTATGATAGTATCAAAGATAGCGTTAAAACACGAAAAAAACCTTTTTTGAAACGGATACGTAAATTGTTTTGAGACAAAGTGATAGTTGATAGTCGAGGAATAATGGTTCATATTATGCAGCGACATTAAAAAGTGACACAAAATGACAAGTTTTGCGAACGCGTTCACGAATATAATAGCCATGTAGCCATTCAATTTTGAAATGCAAGTTTCATATTATATTCCAAATTGAGGTTTTAAAAAAAGTTTTCATTTGTTTTTTCAAAAAATGTGTCTATTGAGCTGAGATATTAGTTGGAGAAGAAGAGAAACATTTTGCAAGGTGGGTACTTATGAAGGTGTGGTACTGCCAATATAGTATTGAGGGTGAAAAGGGTGAGGACGACGGAGTGACATTGTACTAGAGATGACCAAAAGACGGATTTTTTGATGCGGTTGAGGGAGGTGTGGGAAGTGAGGTCATGTCACAGGTCGTCGTATAGGACAATTTTGTAGGGTTTTACTGCGCTTAGTGAAAGTAAGGCTAAGGATACAAGTATTTGATATAAGGGGATAATGGTAAGGTTAGGTAAGTTTTGCGGAGAAAGGATGGCGGCGATGCCCGGGCCCGGGTATTCGTCGTCATAGTCCGATCCGCTTGGAGCAAGTCACTGCCAGACTGTAAAGAAGGGTGCGATGGACATCAATCCGAGTCCGGTTCATGTGGTCAGCCATGGCCATCATCATGATACTTTGTTGACGAAGGTGATGAACAACCCAGAGCCCCTTTTGGAATTTTGTACGGCTTTTTTTGAGCTGTGAGCCACGAGCCACCTACAATTTTTTTTAAATTATCAATTAATCATACATTACCTATTCATATTATTAATAATTAACAATATATAAAATGCAAATTTTTGTAACGTTCAGTTTTCATGTCATTCTATTAACTTTTTCATTTTTGGGACATTAGATGCAGGTAGTAGTCTAGTAGTTTATTTATATTTTATGAAACGCCTATTTTACAAGAGTAACAAGGTTTTTTTTAAAATTTCGATTGAAGCTCTGCTCACAGCTCAAACAAGAGAACCAGCAGAAATACTAACGTTTGTACATAATAGTGTTGTTCGAGTCCGTTTGAGTTTTCTAAGAAATGCTATCATCGACTAGCGAAAAGTTTCAATCACATTTGAAGACGAGCATGAAAAGTTGAAAAAGCCAGAGCAAGGCAAGGCATGTAAAACAATTTGATTCACTCGATATTCCAAAATTAAGAGAGAAAAGTAAGGATTTCAAGTCCCTTCTTTGATAAGTGCAGTGACACAAAAAGTAATTACATTTGCGAAAACACCGATAATTAATTACATCAAGTTTGTTATTCCCATATCAAAGATATCAGGAATGGAATGGCTTCTATAAAAGGTTTCTTGGGTCATCATGTCGCTTCCAGCTTCCTTGTCGCTAAAATGTAGACAAGCAACTTTCACTTCACGCTTTCACTTACATTTTCATTATACTTTTTTTAAAAATAGAAACCTATATACGTCATTTATGCGTTCCAACATATTAAACTTGTCTGTTAGATAAGAAAAGTGCCATGTGCTCATCTATAGATTCTCAATCTCAATATAATGTTCATTTGTTTCCAAATTTACTATAAACAACGGGTATTTATCATTTTAAAATCCACCATGATCTTGCAAGTTTAGTGAGTTTTTTGAAGCTGCAAAATAATAATTAAATAGGAAACGTATAACAAATTCCGAAGCGTGTTTTTGTGTGTATTCACGAAAAATTCACATTTAATGTAAAGAATGTAAAGAGTGGGGAAAATTGCATTTTGCTGTCAACGCGTTGAGGAAAGACGTTTGAATTTTTGAAAAGAGAATGATGACGACTGACATGTTTCCACAAAATTCTCCTGGAAAGCAAACCAAAACCATTCATGAGGAATTCACATCAAAAGTTGACAAAATTTGAACACATTTTTATCAAGGCATGTTCTTTGCGCGTTATAGTTATCGTTAGTTGCGGAAACCACATTTTGTGCGAAAAATGGATTACATGCCTCAAAAATGGTGAGACTCTTCATGAATTAAAATGTCTAACTTTATCGTTAGGGATCGTTAGCAGCGTCGTTTGTAGTTAGGATAGCAATAAGTAAAATAGCATTTAGTTTTAGTTAGACATATGATAATGATAGCATAGTTATAGTCATAGTAATAGTCATATAGTAGAAGCAAGCTGAAGCAACTTGGTAATTGGTTGAAGGAGAATTCGCGGAGGTAGGAATTGCAAAGGTCAAGAAAAAGGTCATCGTCTAATAAGAATTGCGACACAAGCACACAACAGAAATTAACGAATCACTGCCAGAAATCGCCTCAAAGTTTTGTTTTCTTTAACGAGAACATATAACATGATTCATCATGATACGTAAATTAATACATAAGTAATTAATATAATACATAGGTTATTTAGGTTATAGGAAAGACGGACACACCACCTAATTGTGCTTTCCACTTCCTTCATTTAATTCAATCTTGAACTACTATCATAGTTGATGGACTAAGCAATTTACCTGTAAAACTAATAAGAAAGGAACAATAAGTAATGGTATTAGGAATTCTTATAGGTCCATGATGATTTGATGATATTAAGAGGAACCTCACTTGACAACGATTCTTGAATGGGATTCATTCATTATAGAAATGCTTCAAAAATGTTTCAAATATTAGGAGCTTTGTTCAAAAAAACTGTACTACGCAATTTCAAGACTTTAAAAAAATAAACTAAAAACTGTAATGGTTAGAATTAGAATAATGTGCTGTTTTTGAAAATGTTTGGACTCGAAAACTTAACAATAACAAATGAATACTCTTTTGTCCTTCCTTCCTTCGTTTAGTGGACTGAAAACTGAAAACGTCAAAATGGAAGTAATTAATTTATTCTGAAATTGTTGTTCAAATCATATTTTGTTGAGTAGATAACGTTTAACGTTCATTGTCGTTGAATGTCAACTTTGTTGTTATTTCATGAAGGTCAGTGTTTGATGATGGAATGAGCTTGTTTCCTTGTTATCAATTTTGTTGTTATGTTGTTTGTTAGCTCCATTGTTGTTGTTCATTTTACAAATGGTAACTTATTACGTAAACAATACATCAAAAATGTGTTCATTCAAAATGACTTTTTTAAAATTGAAAATTACTCGCAAGTCGATGTCGATGTGTAATCGAATGATTTTACTAACGATAAAAACAACGTCAAGGTTTTCAGGGATAGGAAATAGCAATACATTTTATGCGTATAGGCAGGTACAATTGCAAAATTGCAATAAAATCCTACTCCAATCGCTCATCCATACGATTTGCTTATAATTTCATCGATAGTATTTTAATATTTCTGTTAGTTTCCTTTGATTTGAACTGTTTTATTTGTTCAAATGATTCGGTGGCTTTCCACGCTTCCACGTTACATCCAATGTATTGTAATTACGGAATCAGGAACTAGATTGCCAATATTAGTGCTTTTCATTTTATCTAAATAATTATTATATTTGGGAGATCTCCACGCATTTTACATGAACCTTATAGCAAAGGACTTGATCAAGTTTATTATTAGTACTAAGTATTCAATGCCATTTTATTAATTGTCCACCCAATTATTTATTTTGGACACAACCGTTCATTTGTTAATCCAATGCTCAAACACATCACATCAAATTCTATATAAGCTATAAGCTATTTATTAATTATTACATTTTAATCAAATGTTCATTTTTGTACTTGTAATTACTAATAATTAATAAGGGGCTCTCTCCATGGCATTTTAATTGTGTTTCAATCCTATCATGTGTAAATAACAGGATTCTCAGCATTATTATCATTAATTATTACAGTATTTTGCCTTTTTTCATGGAAATGCAGTATGTTTTTAGGATAAACACTAATGATTAATTGATAATAATTGATAATAGTAATGCCTTTTCATGTGTTCTGCGCCTTTTATAGTAATCATATTGAACTGATTCGAATAATTGACTCGTAGACAAAAAAGTGCTTTTTTCAGAAAGCTAAAACAGAAAGCAGGTAATAATTAATAACATTTCGAAGCCTTATTCCAAATTCTTCCTAAATACTAAAATAGTAATTGAGAAAATAATTAGCTTAGCAATGCTAATTAAATTGAGGAATTCAAAGATTGATTGAAATCGAAATACCTAAAACTAAACTACAATCTCACACAAATAATAGACGCACTCTCAAGTCTGCTTTCTTTGACTTAAAACCTAAATATCACAATAATAACAAAAGTATAATTAAATGACATACCTATGTAATTAAAGTATAAAACTTACATAATATATTAATAGATACTAAAAAACTAAAATTATGAATAACGAGTATGCAAACTATGAAACTATGGCATGCAAAATATTACGTTCAATAATATATAATTAAATTATAGTAATAAAAGTGTAACAACAATAAAACCCAATTAATGCCTTGTAAACCCGACTCAGCCCGCCTTTTTCTATGTATTTGTCAAACTGTCCGTTCGTTTCTGATCTCAATGAAAAATTATGGATGTTAACGGAAAATAATTAATCATAAGCAATTCGAATTAATGTTCAGGTATTGTCTATTTGTGTGTGTCGGTGTCGTTTGAATTTGAACTGTGTATTCTGTTGTGCGAGAAAATTGACGTGTTTACTCATCTTTGATGAATGTTTGTTATTTGTTTGAGTTGTATTCTATTCTAATTTGAGATTATCCCAAAATGGCGTTTTTGACATCAAATCCAAATGGAGTGAATGAACAAAAACTGAGTAATCTTTGTGCTGTCTGTGTGCTGAATCCTTGAATGTAAAAATCGCCAATCAATGGCAATATGCAATTCGTATTAATTGTGAGCTGTAGCTTTTTTGTGACTTGTGACCCTTGTTGACCCATCCAAGAAGTATTGCGTTTCCGATTCCGATAAAAAAGTGGAACGTTTACATGCGTCCTGCACAATGAGAAATACACTATAAATCTATACTCTATAATAATTAATGGAATATAATGATCAGATCATCTTGTGTACAAAATTCTAAAAGATGTAGTACGTGGAGTGTAGTTGAAATTGCTAATAATGATGATGTGAAAATCGTTTTTTCTGGATTTGGGGAAAGGAATAATGTTGATGGGATGAGCATGTAAAATGCAAAATGAATTTTGATGTAACGTGTAATATGTAATGATAAAAGCAATTAGCTAATGTTTTTTGCTGTTATGTTGCGTTGTGGAAAAGGGATGAAGAAGGAATTTTGATTTGTTTGCAAATGAAATGTGTGTTTTCGTGTAAGAAAGGTTTTTTTAAAATTAGAGGTATATATAGTAAAAACGTAAAAAAAGTGTTGTGTTGTTTCACTTAACTGGAGTGGAATTTTAGGTATAAATATAATGATAACAATAAATCATAGTTGTAGTAGTGAAAGTGAACTAATGCTAGGCTAATGAAATGAAAAAGCAAGAGAAAGTGTGACCTTTTGTGACCTAAGGTTAAAGACTTTGTAGCAATGGGAGATAATTCTCATGGGAATATGGGATAGAGTATGAGTATGAGTATGAGTACATTCAGAAGGAGAAGGACAGAAGATGAAACGCGAGAGATGAGATGACATGATTGCGATTGATCCAAAAAGTGATTTTGTGCTGATGATTGTTTTATCCATTGTACATGTTATGAAGGATGAGGACGAGGAGACACGTAAATTTGATAAATTATATGATGGAATGATCCATGATTCATGACTGTATCAAATCATAAACCATAATGCCTCGTACAGTAAAAACACTTCAATTCAACTAATTCAACTGAGTCTTCCAATTAAATTATTTGTCGCATTTATTTGTTACAAAAACAACGCATTTATAAACTCATCAGAATCATGGCCCTTAGCTTTAGCCTTTACATGGAACTCCACATAACATGACAATTAAAGAGTACATAAAATACGCGATCAGTACAAAGCGAGAAAACTACCATTTATTTTGTACGGAGGATGAGATGAACCCCGGAGTCAGTATCGACTACATCAGACATTTGGCCGATTTGAAGTGAGAATGCAGCTTCCTCAAATGGTTTCTGCATAGTTCCTCGACCAAATGGTCCAAGATCGCCTCCTTTTTTCGCAGACGAACAATCAGAAAACTTGACAGCGATTTCTGCGAAGGAAGACTTCCCAGTCTCGATAGCAACCTTATAACCGGTGATAATCTCGACGGCTTGCTCCTTAGAGCGGGTGATCTTATCTTCTCTCCAGGAAGACGGACGCCGAGACTCTTGATGCTTGACCAATATGTGACTACATGTGACCTTATGAGGTACTTCCCCTCCCGGAACAGCCGGCTTCACGGGCTTGATCCACTGAGACTCCTTTGTAAATATGTTCAGGTAATAAACTTGCCCTTCAAAACAAACCAATAACCAATAATCAATAACACATCAAATCAATCAATCCATCAATGACTCACCATTCACCATCCTTCATTTTTAATCATTTATATACTCATTCCTCATTCCTCACCTTCTATCATTCATTTGATTTCTAGTTTTCGTATAAAAAAATTAGAATTGAGTTTTACTTACCGTTGGAGCGACTGGTGCGCGCTTCCCAACCTTCAGGAAGATCATCCTTTTCTTTATCCGACATCCTTCTCGACTTTCTACCAACAAAACAAATTCAAATTCGCAAAATTAATTTGGAAAAACGACTGGTCCACGAAACGATGAAACTCGGACGAGCGACAGAAGTGGAATTCAAGCGAAGTGCGCCACACAACACAGCACGCAACAGCGAAGAGCCAGGGGCACTCAGCCGTCACCCAAGCCACATGCTGTCATCCCATAACAACGCATGCACAAATTCCATTCCTTTAATTCATCTCCCAAAATGCCTTTTTTAAACTATCATTCATTCATCATTAATAATTTAACGACATCACGGCATTTATTAACGTACCTCACAAACTATTGTTTTCTTTTATGACAACTGCAAACTACGAGAATGCTTCATTCTTCACTCCAAAACGCATAAAAGCCTAACAATAAACCATACGAGAGGGGCGCATATGAGGGCCGTATAAGCTCATCAACAAAATGGTTTCAAGGACCATTAATTAAACAGTTTATTATTTGCATATTATTCAAAATTACAAAATTGAGTAATCAATTACATTTTTGGTATGTTTGAAAAAAAATCTCCTGTGATCCGGTGGCTTTTTTTGTTATTATTAGAATAATTTGCTACCTGCATTTACCTTGTTTGTGTAAGTTGTACCTGCCTACGTGACATAATGAGCAGGAAAAGGACAAAAGTTAATTAGCTGGTGTAACAACAAGCTCGTTCCAAGATTCCTTTTTAGGGATTAAAAATACAAAGTAAAAACGTATTGGCTTACACAGGTAATTTTTTTCAATTACAAGAAATGAAATAAAGAACTTGTTGTGGTGTTCTTTTAAAAGGGAGCATATTATAGGGGTTGTTGTTGTTACATGGGAATGTTTTAAGTCTTTTAAGTCCGTGGAAATTGGTAATGGACGTAGAAAAGGGATTATGGATGACAAGGGTTGTAGTTGTAGTAGTTGATGGTAGTAGGGCCTAGGGCCTGAGAGACGCAGACGGCGGGACAGGGCTGGAGTAACGGCGTCCGGCCCTGAGTGTGAGGGTTGGTTGAGAAGGTTCGGCTTCGCAGGCGCAAGTTTGCGTCTCTTCAATCGAGTCGTGGTGAACGACGAGGAAAGACAAGTTTGGTGCGGCGCGGTCGCTGTCTCAGCTCTCCACTCCACTCCACTTCAGTCCTCCACCACACAAAAACCTCACAACTCCACACATTCAGTCCGTGTCTCTTATCTTTTTTCTACCTTCACTTCACCTACGAATATCACTTTTTTTAAACTCATTTCCCCTACACTTTTTATGTCAAAAGGTCACTGCGGGTGTTTCGACACCCAATTCATTGTTTTTTAGGCAAGAAGTTACTGTCGTCCTGTCGGCTCATTTTCAACTTTGTCTACACCCAAAAGCGTTTCATCTCGCGTCGCCCCCTTTTAACACACATTTTGCAAACTAGACTATTTATCAGATTACTTGCTAATTAATGTGATTGGTATTGAGTAAATGTAGTGGGAAACCCAAGGATTGTTGTGATTAATGTGTTAAAAAAGTGACAGACTCGACAAATTGAAATTCGACATGTAATTAAATATTTAATACTGAACTTGTGAATGTGAAAGATATACAGAATTTGGAGTATTTGAATATAATTGCATTTAAAAAAAAATACATTTGTAAGAGTGGAAGAGCGAAAAGGAGTTTTTTTTCGTGTGCAATTTTTGGTCGTATTCCAAAATCCGAAGAAAATCAGTGACGAGAAAAGAGAGTGAATCAATAAATTCTTTTCCGGAACAAGTTTCCCTTGCGAGTTTTTCTGGAGAGAACTGTCATTACCGTTTGTCAAAGGACTTCCGTCGCTGTTTGTAATGCAATTTGAACCCGTCGACTGCTGCCGGGAGAAAACTTGATTCCTCAACGGTATTTTAAAGGTAAGTGTCAAAAAGAAAAAAAATGTTTCATTTTCTTCAATAAGTCACCCATGAAATGAACGGATGGGAAACGGAGAAAAATATTTGACCTGCTGGAAAACGAAGTGTAAGCTTTTATACAAGCCATATCATTCTGTCAGAGGTCATTTATTGGTCATGATGATACGTAGAGCAAGAGCAAAGTCATCAAGTCATCATATGTCATCCTCATATCATTGCATTGTATTGTAGGAAAAGCAAAAGTGGCATTTCAGCATTTGGCAATGGAAAGTGAGTCATGTCAATTCCAGCAGTCATCCATGCTCATTCTGGAAAATGTTGATGATGGCAAAAGTCAAAAAGGACAAATTTGTATACTTTATTGATATCATATTATATTTGTACTCGTTTATATTTACAGTAAAGTATTGAGAAAACGCCCTTGGTTTCCTTGTGTGAAACGACGAGAAAACACGTGTGAGACTGTGGTTTTGGGCTTGCTCAAGACTCAAAGACTCAAAACAAGACTCCAAGATGCAAGTAAACACGAATAGGAACGTTGTTTTGTTGAACGACGTTGTTGTCTACTCTAAAAAAACACTAGTATAAGTTGTAACACATTTTCCAGACGTTGTTGCGTTGTTGTAGTTATTGCTATAAGCATTATATCTTTTCTGGACTTTTTTCTGGAAGAGAGAGAATTTCATTTTATATGTCCATAAGGCCCAAAGCTAAAGGCTAAAGGGAAAAAAGGATGCTAATGCTAATAAGCTTTGCGGTCTGTTCCTTTGAGACAAGAAAGCCTTCTTTTGCCTTCCCTTCCCTGTCTTTTTTTCCTGTACATCGCATTCCTCAACGACGGCTTCTACGATATTTTACATGTACATTTATGCGTCCTTATGTTATGATGATAGTGTGTCCTACTCAAAGAATTTGTTTTTTTTCTCCATGAGAAGCATTCCTTCCTCACATTTCTTGTCAATGCATTATTTCACTTACTTTTCGTTTCCAATAACTTCAAAGTTGAAAGGAAATCCTATTCAAATACTTGGGAATGTCATGTGTCAGGTCGCGACTTGGTGTATTCCTCTAAAAGTCGTGGATACAAAATATGACCAAACAAAGGAGGAATGTGATGTGACTGCGAATCCTGCGTTGACTATTATGTTTAATTATTTTATTGGGCTTCATTCATGATGTTGACGACAATAGACAAAATCAAGTGGGCGGGAGGGCATGAACAACGAAACGCTGTTGCGATCTTGTCATTTCATCTGGTGGCACAAGTCATGTCAATACTCGTGGACACGTCAAGGGCACTCAAATCCTCATTGAAATAATTCCTTTTTCCTTATTACTACTTGCGTATATTTGGAACGTTGATCTCACAAGCAGTCTCACTCCGGCATACATTTTGATTTTGATAACACGAAATCTATACGGCAAATATGGAGAAGGTAATGAAAGGATTTATGAAAAAGGATTATATTTTTGGACAAAGTGACATAAGGACGACGGTTTATCATTAGTATGCTACTTTTTTTAAAATTGAAAATTTGCACATGTGTAAAGTGAATGTTTGGCTTGAGGGTTAATTTGCATTCTCTCTCATCCACGATTGATTCCACACACACATGTATGATGTACTGTACATGAGAGATCACCAGAATCACCAGATCACACTGCATGATCAACTGATCATACATCAGACAGACACACTCACACTCACTCACTCGTTCAAGTCGAACATTGCAAAACGTGCTATGAAAGCAGAATGTGAGGCGTCATGTGTGCGTCTTTGTCTGGACAACCGGCACTTGATTTTTGCAGTTGTGTGATGGTCAATTGATCAAATTGGCGACTGTGAGAGGAATGTGCACATTGCACTATGATGAGAGTGTAGAGAGTCTGTAGAGTCTGTAACATAAGTCAAGAAGTTTGACGTGCGAGCGGAGCCGATAGGATTTTCTTAAGTAATCAATCTCATCGTTGTCGTTTATTCAATTCATTCAATTGGCACAGTCACAAAGTCCCTTTGGTTAGACTCAAGTCTGCATAGGAAACAATAGGCAACTCAATTATTACATGTGATGATGCAATGAGAAAGCGTCCGTGTCCAAGGGACATTTGAGTTTTGAGCAATGGGCAGGATTAAATGCATTTAAGCGTAAGGCTGGCTTCGAGGCGTTATTATTACATGATTTGGTCATTTGGTCTATTCGAATGGATATCGTCCGCATCGTCTCGTCCGGTGCTCACTCACATTGTCCTCCTCCTCATCATTTCGTATCATTCTCTCGCGGATCAAAAGTGCATTCAAATAATTATTTTGCGTCTTTATGTTACAAGTTACGTGTTTTTTTCGTGTTCATCTTTTCCGCGAGTGTGCCTCAAGGGTGGGAAAGGAACGAAATTGTAATTTGTGCACTAATTACCATTAAATACGCGACTTGTTCTCTTTGGAAAGCGCTGATGACGAATACAAAGTGGAACGTACATTGCAAATATTATTCAAGACATTAATTTATATAATTGTATATTTGTATAAACATAAAGTACTGGTCAAATGACCAAAAAATACTAAATTATGGTTGCAATTTGTAATTGTAATAATAATGCTTTGGACAGAACAATCTCCAATTTAGATTTTTTTTTGACTTTCCATTATTTATGTAAAATGAGAGAGAGAATGAGAATACGTAAGATAGGGAATAATGAATGGAATCATGTAATAAGAACTCATTGTTTAGCTCACAGCCCACAGCTCAACTCGTACATTTGCGTCCTCTTAATAATGTGACTCCGGTCACTTTCTTGAGGATGAGGCAGGTCATAAGTGTCGTAATGGGGAATTGGGGGATATGATGGGTCACGAGGGTCACTTTATGCTTTACAAAGTATCGTTTCACACCGCGGGCGACGACGCATCCTTGAAGCATATATGAATTATGAGTGGCCGCGTATCGGCATTTTTCCTTTCGTTTTTTTGGCTATATGCAGATTACCAACGTATTTTTTGGCAATTTTTGTTATGTCTTAAAGGCAAAATGGCAATATTTGGTCAGCCGTATCATAAAAGACACAAAAATCGCATATTACATGCACATATGTAAATAAATGGTGGATTTGATCTTGGTGATGGTGAACGTCTCGGTCGAGGTTGATAGTTGACATGATGATGATAATTCCCATGTACTAGTCTGCTCAAATGTGTAATTTGACGATGAAGTACGGCTTGTCACTTTGACTTTGTAATGTCAACAGGATTTTACACGGTGGCGACGACGCAAGTGTTTCATCTTGCGCAAACCGTCCAAAGTAACTGAGAGATAGGAATTGCAAGTGCAAACTGCGAAAGAGGATTGTGTTTATAGAGAATGGAACATTATTCATAAATCGTTCATTATTAAATGGGTATTTATATGGACACGAAAGGATTTTGGAATTGAGACGACGAAACGAGACGAGACGAAGACAAAGTCGAGTCTTCATCCACATTTGAGATTTGAGCAGACAATGACAATGACAGTACAAGAAAGGAGAGATTTTGTCGAAGAGATTATTGTTTGCTGCCAAGTTAGATTAAAAGTATAGTAGACCCGTAGGCCCGTAGCCCTTGCTCCTGCCATGCTTGATGCTCCTCGCCACATTATTCGCGTAGTAAAATTGCGACTATATATATACATATACCTATGGATTATATCATGTAAAGTAATAATGAGTAGTAGGGAAGGAAGGAGGACTAATTGCAATTTTTTGTTTGAGCTCACTCAAGCCTGATTTGAGTCCTCGAGATGTGCTTTCGCGATTATTAACTTTGCAATGACTCTTTCTCTCCGCACTTCTCGAAGGCAAGGGTGGAATGGAATAATGGAATCGCTTCTCACTTCTCTCACTCAGCTTCAGCTTACTTAGCTTAACTCTATTTTGTAATCCTCCACTTCCATTCCGCTTGTCGCTTTTTGCATTTAATAATGTGGCCTTCACTTGGCGTTCATCATGAAAACGACTTATCACCATCTCACATACCCAAAATTCATTCCTTATTCCGACTTCATATAAATGCATTATGTACTGAAATAGATAAACAACTTCATTTTCCCCTTCATCTGACTATGAGACTTGAGACTTGAAAACCTCAACGTTTTTCGTGGTCGTGTGGTGGCCTGGTGGCGGTTGCCGCACTCGGCATAGCATGGCAAGTTTTAATTTTATTGTATAATGGGCAATAGACATGAGCGTGAGCAGAGCACATGCATGGATGGATCAAATAATAATGTTTTCTTTTCATTCTTCTTCACTTGAATCACTTGTCGGTGTTAAAATCCTTTCGGATGAGCAGTTCCGTGTGGGAAAAACTATAATCTCCACAAGGTGCATTGTAATAGTTGTTGTAATTATAGTAGTACACATAGGGAATAGGATTTCATTTCATTTCACTTTAGATATATTCTCAGAATCATTTGCATAAGCTATAATCGTTTATCATTTTTTTTTGCAAGTTGCCATTGTCTGCGCAATGAATAGGAAGAATGCTGCAATAATGATTTGACATTTGACGCTTTGTTACACTTCGTAATTGTGATGCCATGACTATTGACTATGAC
>JABASF010001551.1:0-21054 GCA_019776145.1 Harlomillsia oculata | reverse complement strand
TGTCCCATTATTCAAAATAGAGATTTCCCAGTGAATCAAGTAAATTCAATCAGTTCATTTACAATGAAATAGTATACATTTTTACACAAAAAGCAGTAGCGTGGACTCATAGCGAAGCTACTAATGACACGACGTGAGCAATTCTAACGGACTGAAATTTTCAAATGATATTACAGATTGCCATCAAAATGATTCAACGTCTCTGCGATTCTTGTGACGCGGACAAGTTGCGTGCATTGCTCCCCGATATGATTACAACCCTCATAGCGGCGTATGACCATCCTGATTCGGCTGTACGAAAGGCTGCTGTGTTTGCAATAGTTGCCATACATCTTCGGTATGCTCGCATTTCAATAATGCTCATTTATAATGACTCATGCCAAAAAAATGTACTAAAATGTTTGCATTTTGATGTTCAATGCATTAGGTTGGGTCAAGATATGCAGCCGTATTTGCGGTGCCTTAGTGGATCGAAGTTGAAGCTTCTTCAGTTGTACATTCAAAGAGCTCAAATAAGTCCTGACCAAAAGAGCTAATAAAACTACTTACCTCACTCCGCGCGGTGGTTTTGCAAGAGCATGAGTTGCATGAGATGAGCACGAGCAACGGTTATGAAAATTCTTAATCACTAAATTGTTTTCTCACAGGTTAAGTTAAGCACGCTAATAACAGTAACAACCACTGCTCTACGGTACATTATAAAAATTGTCTTACTTTTACACGCCAAGTAAATTAAAATCCCTACTACCATTCAACGAATTTCGGCTGGCTTACTTGCGTACTATATAAATTATTATAAAAAATGTAAAATTAAATTATACTGAACAGAGCACCACTGCTAAAACACTATATGAGATAATAACTATTCAGATTTTGAGAAGCATGTTATACATTCAGATTAAATAATCATTATTTCGCTAAACATTGTTTTCGATTGTTAAGGAAAAGTAAAACCATTTCACCAAACTATATATTGTATTATTAATAATAAAGCATTGTTACATTAATATGAGAACTATGATGTGGCTGATTGGTTATTTGGATGAAGGCATAGGTGAGTGATGGTGATGAAAAACAAAAGCATACTACATTTGAAATGAGAAGATGAAGTACTTAAAAGTCAACCGATGCAATTGAATCAATGAATGAATTGATTTGTACGTATATGATCAAAATGCATAAAATCCATTTGAAACAACGCGTATAAGGTATAAGGTACATAAGAAATACATGTTCCAGATGTAAGAAATGTTTTATATGACCACCAAGAGATATTAATGAGAAAATCACCTTTGTACAACAAATATTCCAATTATGACATCGACATGTGTTAACAGACATAAATGACAAATGACAATAGTGAGTATGTGGTACAATATAGATTACAAAATGAAAATGAGAGCAATTTTTAGAATTCCTAAAGTTTGCCAAAGGGGACAGTATAAGTTATTCTCGAAAACACTATGCTCCTTTCATGTCGTCTTCCGTTGTTACATTCCGTATGCCATCATCGATGAATGATGCCATGATGAAGTGTGCATGTTCGCATCAAAAACGCCTCTGCTTCAAATAAAAAAGGAATCGCCCAATTAATCACAATGCAGGTTAACGATTAACCAATCCAACCCAACTCGCAACAAACTGCTCATTCCTCAGGCCTGAAGCCAATGATATGAGAGCGTGTAAGTTAAAGTCGTTACAAATGTTCTAAAAAGTTGAGATGATTTTGAACAATGAAATGAACGAATCAAGGATGCAGCAATGCTACTTACTTTCAGGTCGTTTCCAGAGTCACCTTTGCCAAAACCATGGTTCATGCCACCACCTGCGCCTCCCCCGCCCATCCCGCTCATGTAACCAGAATCAAACCCGCTAAAAATGCAAACCAATTGCCAATTACGATTCTCCAACTACTTTCCAATCACATTTTGGTACTTAATCGACTCAACGCTACGCAAATGATGAGTTTCATCCGGTGCGATCTTATGCACCTATCCCATTGCATTTGATGCAGTGATTGCAGTATTGCTGGGAATGCAAATGCGTCCAGTTAACAGAACGTAGCATCAAATCAAAGTTAATTAAAATGGGACGAATTGTCAATTATTATTGAACATTGCAACTACAACGCGCAGTTTTGTTAACTTTCGGTTCAACAAAGTGGGATTTGAGTTATATAGCATATAAATTAATATGAAACAATGTTGTATAAAAAATTTCTTTAAAAAGAATGCAAAACAATTTAGGCGCTGCGTCGTTAAAGAGAAAGTCAGACTCACCTATCGTAATCAAAGTTTCGGCCACCACCACCGCCGCCGCCGACACCTGCTCCAGTTGAGCCGCCTTGTTGAAACTGTTTCATAAACATGCCGGCCATGGAATTGTTCCACCCATCCATGGACATTCCCATTGAAGCCACACTGTCCCCTCCACCCATAGTGTTGAAGGGATTCTGCATCTGCATTTGTGGCTGATTGAAGACAGCAATGTTACCCGGTTTCAGGATTCCATATGACGCCAACAAGTTGGAAGCAGCAATGATCTCTTGAATGGCTTTCGGCGGAAAACCGACGTTCAGTAAGTACGATTTCATTCCTTCAAGCATGTGAGGTGGAGGCGTGTGTCCGTTTGAAATTGGAGGACCTGCAAAGGTACACCAGAAGTGAACCTGCGGTGGATAACCCGAAGACGTTGGGAAAGCTTGCGTTCCGTTTCCGCCAATTCCAGAATTCATATTTCCTCCAACACCAGAGCCGCCACCACCACCTCCGCCGCCTCCTCCACCTCCGCCTCCACCGCCTCGGCCACCACCATCTCCATCTCGATCCCCTCCTCCTCCTCCGCCTCCTCTTCCTCCGCCACCACCACCACGATTCCAGTTTCGGCCACCACCACCTCCGCCATAACTTTTCTGATCATTGTCATAGTCGTCATTGTAGTCGTCTCTATTGGAAGAATGGCTGCCGCCGGAATTGGAATAATTTATTGTAAGACATGAAGAGCTTTGAGGGTCGCCCTTGATGATGTCCAAAATGAGTTTCAGTGCATTTTCAATATTTTTTGCATCACCTAACAAACAGTAAATTAAGACGATTAAGACGAATTCTCAGCCAAAATTCGAGAATTAATGTATAAGTTTTTTAAAGAACAGGAAGTACTTACTTTCATTGTTTTGTATAGTGACGACGCGTTCGTTAGTAGGCAACTGCTCATTCTTCTGGGTCAAATTGATGTGACAATTCGATTCCTCCTGGATACTTTTAACACGGGTACCACCTTTGCCAATAATCAAACCTGCAGTCGCTTGCGGAACGATCAGAGACAACTGAAAGTTTAAATTATAGGATTTTAAAACCTCTTAGGATAGTTTAAGGTTAAGTTAGTTAGTTAATAGTAAAAGAACCTTTACTTCTTTGTCAGACACGGATTTGGGTCTTGGATTTTTAGGAAACAGGTCAGAGGGCGATGTCATTCGTTTAAAAATAATCATAGTGGCTGACAAAACATTGGTAACTCTGCCGGACATAATGGCTACACGGCTGTCAGTTCCAGGGAAGCAGTCATTAGCTTTGCTCATTCGTATGTGCACACCGTACTCCTTTTGAAGATCCGAAATGTTCTGGCCGCCTTTACCAATCACTGAACCAGCAGTTGCCTGCGGTACCATAAACTTTAAATAAACCGCATCCGGATCTGCAAAAGTTAACAACATTGAAATATTAAAACTATCACCACCTGTTTAAATTTTTTAAGTGTTTCAAAAACTCCACCCACCATTCATAAAAGAAGATTTCTTCTGAGGAGTCCCGTAGTCTGAATTGTCATTTGGGCGTTTCTTATTCATCGCCCCGTCTTGCGAACTTTCATTTGGATCCATTGTCTTTTATGATACAAACTATTCAATCAAAATAAATGTCATTTTAAATTATACAATCGGAATCTATTAACTCATACCGGCATGGAATGGCGTAATATAGGAATTTGAATCTTGAATTTTCAAACTCAGTTTTATAAAATTTTAAAACAAGAGTCAACTTACCAAAAACACTTGACAAAGGACTTGACCCTTGTCAGTCAAACAGAATTGGAACAACCAACTATATTTTTTCAATTAAAGTAACTTTAAAATTAAAATAGTGGGAACACCACGAGACACAAAGGCGAAAAAGTCAAGTAGAGAGTGTAAAGGGTTTTCCTATCTCGTCTCGTCCTGAACTTGGACTGCTTTTTTGCCTAGTAAAGTAAAGGCAAACGAGGCAAAAATCCTTGTGTAGTGCGTCGCCTTCAGTTCGCCGGATAAAATAGAAGAAAATGACGCGTCGGGCGGCCGATTTCCCGGCCCACAACCCCCGACAACTAAAATCCACGCCCCTCCAAACCTGTCCCGTGTTTTAATACATTGCCCTTTTCTATTATTGCTTTCTTCCCTGTACTTTTTTACCAGGTCTTTTCTTCATCTTTGTCTTGAATCTCATCTTTTTTATTTTTATTAATCCGTGTTTTAATTAATGAGCTCGTGACCAACCCGCCGGCAAACCGAATGTCGCGTGGACAATTCCACTTGCGAAGAGTCTAAATAATTCAGAAACAAATGCAGCTCAATACAAAATACATTAATGTACTTTTCATGAACAATTCTGATTGGGGCATTGAGAGAATTTCGGATTTTCCGATCCAATTCTATTGTTGACGTTATTGACATTGCGTTAGCTTCAAAACTGTAGCGTTTTGTCATATAATAGTTAAATAGTTCATAGGTGACTTGCTGTCTTTCAAGTTGACATTGACATGAACGTTGACATTGACACTTGACGACCCGTGTGTGACATATAGTGACATTCTCATTCAGGTGTAGACAAAGACAGAGTTGATGAGCACATAGAGAAATACTTAACAAAATGAATGCCATTTTGAGATTTCGAGCAAGTGCAGAATATGCAAGCGATACAAATTATGATAAAGATTATTTGATTAAGACATAAGCAGAAGATGATTTTGCATGAATTTCGAATGGTATAAACGTTTATTTTGGAAAACTGCGCATTGTGCTTTATCGGCATGTATTATACAAAATAATGCATTGTATAGGCAAAAGTCCATTAGGGCTTTTGATCAAGCTGATCAATCGATCAATCAATGTCAATCGGAATCTCGACATGATTAAACGGAAAAGGAGAAATGGCTTGCTTTTCCCTATATTTTAATCCCATTCACATTTGTAGACAAAGGGCTTTCGAATTTGTCATTTACCTGACACATTATGACATGGAATTGGTGAAAAGCTGAGATTGCTGACAAATGATATGGATTTAATATGGATGTGATAAAGATGCAATTGAGGATGAAATGAATAAATCGTGTTGCATTTTGTGCATTTCCATTCGTGGCATGAAGAGTTCTCTGTTGAGTTGTGTGTGGAGCTCACATTCTCATCAGCTGAGAGAGTGCATTTGAGTATGGGAAATAAAGGCAAGGGAACGAAGAAATCCTGTGAAATCCTTGTGTGGATTGAGCCTGAGTTGACAGTTGGACGCAGGGAGAGGGCACATAAACACATACATGAAACCGGACATTCCGATTTTTATATTGTCTTCCTTCTTCTTTCGAGTTGTACTAGTCCTCCTTGTTAAGCAACCTCCATTCAGTTTTATTGTCCATTCCACGAAGAAACGGAACAATTTGTCATTCTTCTCAACAATTTTAGTCCTGTCCTGACTTTATACGTTTCAATCGTGACACCAAAGGTTTCTGACGGTGTTGGGTGTGGACTTGACTTGGTGAGTTTTCTTGTCACATTTTTCGTGTCATATGCAATCCTGTAATTTTTTTTGTACTTGACGACGTAAGACTGTGAAAAAAATGTACTCAAACTCTTTTTTGTATTGATATTCCTGTCCCGTTTGTCACATTGTGGTCCTTCCCAGGGTTTGACATTGGTTCAATGTCATATTTGTCAGTAGTGTGCTTAAGGTCATTCAGTTGGGCAGACATGCATTTATAATTAGTTCGAGATCGTTTTATTAGGATGAGAGTAATGACTTTCATCCGGCATGATCAGTGTCATATTGACGTACATTGTTCGATTGCGACTGACTGTGTCAAACAGCTGGAGAAGAGTGTTTTGTTCAAAGGGACAGGTCAGACGTTGACGGTCTGCTTTGTGTGTTTCTGTTTGTTTGAGGTAGGAGTATTTTTTTAATTAGTTCCGTTTTTGGATTGGATTGTAGGAAATTGATATACTCAGAAGATATTTGTCAAACCCGATGTGTGCTTAAGGTCATTCAGTTGGGCAGACATGCATTTATAATTAGTTCGAGATCGTTTTATTAGGATGAGAGTAATGACTTTCATCCGGCATGATCAGTTTCATATTGACGTATACATTGTTCGATTGAGACTGACTGTGTCAAACAGCTGGAGAAGAGTGTTTTGTTCAAAGGGACAGGTCAGACGTTGACGGTCTGCCCATGTGTGTTTCTGTTTGTTTGAGGTAGGAGTATTTTGTTAATTAGTTGCGTTTTTGTATTGGATTGTAGGAAATTGATATACTCAGAAGATATTTGTCAAACCCGATACAAAAATGCGGGTAGGACGGTAGGAGACAAGAAATGGTTGCTGTCCACCAGCCAACATGGGCGGTCAACAAACCAAAGAACGGGTGACCACCAGCTCAAGTCGATCCTCACAACTTTCCCAGCGTAGACCTAATTATTTGGGCATTAATATATTCGCAGAACATCATGGTTCGTTCAAATTCAATTTCAAATCTAGCATATTAGCATAGTTGACGTGTTTGGAAAGTAGAAAGTGGTGGGATTTTGTAAGTTTCATGGTTTTTGTGATGCAATTACAGAAGCTCTACTGGCTGGTCGTCCACTTCCAGATCCTCCTGAATGGATGGATAGTTACCCACAATGGTTAACTAGAGAGAACCTTTTGTTGGACGGTGATGATTTATTCGTAGCTCTTTACGATTTCCAGGTATTGGTTGGTTTTGGTTTAGATTGGTGATATTGGATTCGAATGCATGTTGTTGTTGTTTTGACGGATGTAATTGCGTAACTACAGGTCGGAGGAGAAAATCAGCTGTCGTTACAAAAAGGTGAACGAGTTCGTGTCCTCAGTTACAATAGTAATGGAGATTGGTGTGAGGCAAGGTCATCTGCAGGCCGAGTGGGTTGGGTTCCTTCCAATTACATTTCTCCGTTGAACACACTCGAAAAACATTCCTGGTGAGTATCACTAGACAGTAAAGTTTGACAATATTAACAGCGTTGAGACTGAGAATGATTTGTGTTCTTTGCTCTTGAAGGTATCACGGAAGAATCTCGCGAAATGCTGCCGAATATCTTTTGAGTTCAGGAATCAATGGATCTTTTCTAGTTCGTGAATCTGAGTCAAGTCCAGGGCAAAGGTCAATCTCTCTCCGGCACGAAGGGAGAGTTTACCATTATCGGATCAGTCAGGATGTCGATGGCAAAGTCTACGTGACGACTGAGTCGAGGTTTGACTTATTTTACAAAATCTTTACATGCACTATTTTGGAAAGCTGATTGTTGTTACAACTTGTCAACAACTGTTTTTCAGGTTTGTCAGCTTAGCGGAACTCGTACATCACCATTCTATGCATGCAGATGGGTTAATTACGCAACTATTATATCCGGCTCCTAAGTGCCATAAACCTTCTCTGTTTGCTGTGTCACCAGGTTTGACAGTAATCTTAGTTATGTTGTTGTACATTATCTGACAAAGGCGTCTGAGTAATTGGGATTGAATGTGTTTTCAGAACCTGATGAATGGGAAATAGACCGCCGTGATATAACTATGCGTCACAAATTAGGCGGAGGTCAATATGGAGATGTGTATGAAGCCTATTGGAAAAAACGAGATGGTAGTGGTCTAACTGTAGCCGTCAAAACTTTAAAGGTATTCTCCTTTCTATCTTCCAGTGTTTATACTTAATGAGCGAGTGTGTAAAATTGTTGTTTTGTTGAGTAGGAAGACACAATGGCTTTAAAGGATTTTTTGGAAGAAGCAGCCATCATGAAAACTATGACACATCCAAATCTCGTTCGACTGATAGGAGTGTGTACTCGGGAGCCGCCTTACTACATCATAACGGAGTTTATGCAGAATGGAAACCTTTTGGATTACTTAAGAAACTGTGACAAAAATTTAGTAAATGAACTTATCTTGCTTCACTTTGCGACACAAATTGCGTCCGGAATGTCATATTTGGAGTCGAGGTTGGTATTTTAAGAACCTGAGTTGCTGATGCTTTGAAATGCGTATTTCGTAACCGTAGCCTTTAATTACTTTTATTATCAGGAACTTTATACATCGAGATTTGGCTGCAAGAAACTGTCTGGTGGGGGATCGTTCTGTTGTTAAAGTTGCTGATTTTGGTTTGGCACGATTAATGCGTGACGACACTTACACGGCACATGCGGGGGCCAAGTTTCCAATAAAGTGGACAGCTCCAGAAGGATTAGCATATAATAAGTTTTCTACGAAGGTTTACTATAATTTATAATATTGTGAATGAAAGATGAAAGAGAAAGACTCTTGTGTTGAGTTCTCTTCAAGAGATGTGTTTCTTCCATTTTAGAGTGACGTTTGGGCCTTTGGTATTTTGCTCTGGGAGATTGCTACGTATGGAATGTCTCCTTATCCGGGAATTGACCTCACAGACGTCTACCACATGTTGGAAACTAATCATAGGTTTGTAGTTTTGAATCACTGTTATGATGTTGGGTTTACCAGCACGGTAGCACATTCAATGATTCAATCGTGTCTTTGGTAGAATGGAGTGTCCTCCAGGTTGTCCAGAAATTATTTATGAAATAATGAAGTCCTGTTGGAAATGGGAACCAGGCGAACGACCTAGTTTTTGGGAAATACACGGAATGTTAGTCTCTCTCTTTCAACCTCCTCATTACTTTGAGGAGGAATTTGATCAGCAGCCACCAATTCCAGATTGTATTCCGGATGACCTTGTTACTGGTATGTGATTATTGCATATCATTCAGTCACGCCGTAGTCATACTTCTGAATCCAGATTATATAGTGATTCAAATTCATGTATACTATTTGTTACAGATCCACAGTCAGCAGTATTTTTATCTACATTTTCTACTGGCGGAAGTGGAAACCAGCAAGGTTCTTTAAATCACAATTCTGTGGCAATCATGAGACGAAATAAAAAAGGGAAGCAAGCGCCTGCACCTCCGAAAAGGACCAGTTCGTTCCGTGATTCTCAGTGCGATTTGGACCCTGAAGATCAAGCGTGTATGTTTGAAGGTTCCGCAGAAATGAAATATTACCCGAGAAAAGAGAATGCATCATTTGAAAAGCTGGATGATGGAGATTACGCAGATTTGAGTGGTGTTGAAGGTGACGACGATTCCGAAGGATCTGGTACTGCTCAATCTGTTCCTGACATCCGTACAAATATTGAATTCTTGGAAAAGGCAGCTCGTTCAAAAGGATCCAAGTCTCGTACTTATCCAGTGAAGGATCACGTGGCTAGCAAGTTCAGCAACAGTTATTCAAAAACTCAGGTACATTAAATGCCTTAAATCTTTAAAGCGGGCTTCAACTTCAATTTGAGAAACTAGCGTCTGAAATTTTCCTGTTTCTAGGTGTTGGCTCTCGAGGAGGTTAATGTCAGAAAGGCTATCACCAGATATGGCACACTTCCGAAAGGCGCCCGCATCGGAGCTTATTTAGATTCACTAAATATGGAACAGAACTTGCTAGATTTGATGCGTCTGATGGAGCTGGCGAGACTCGAAGCTATCGAAAGTCCAGCTTGCCACAGCAGAAGTCGAAAGATCGAAAAGAGGTGATTTTTTTTTATGATTTATGATTATGATTGATACATATACTTTGACAGTAATGTGAAGCATGGACTGGATGTAATATTTTGACTTTACTCTAACTCTTTGTCGTAGGTCATGTCACCGGTTCGTTCCAAGGCAGACAAGTTCCATTCCCCACGTTCTTATCACAAGTCACCGTCTGATAAGGATTTGGGATCACCACTTAATGAAAGAGGTTGTCTTTCACATTTTTCCAGTGCACCAAAACAAAAATTCTCTCATTCTGACAAACCAAAACAACCTGCACCGCAACCGCCAACAAAGAAAGAAGCACTAGAAAACAAGTTGGCAACTGAGATCAGAGAACTTTCAGAAGTGCGATCGCAGCCGAACGTCGCCGCAGCGCAAGTTGCTGGGAAAGATGAAGTAATTGATTCTTTGCCGTAGGTCATGTCACCGGTTCGTTCCAAGGCAGACAAGTTCCATTCCCCACGTTCTTATCACAAGTCACCGTCTGATAAGGATTTGGGATCACCACTTAATGAAAGAGGATGTCTTTCACACTTTTCCAGTGCACCAAAACAAAAATTTTCTCATTCTGAAAAACCAAAACAACCTGCACCGCAACCCCCAACAAAGAAAGAAGCACTAGAAAACAAGTTGGCAACTGAGATCAGAGAACTTTCAGAAGTGCGATCGCAGCCGAACGTCGCCGCAGCGCAAGTTGCTGGGAAAGATGAAGTAATTGACTTTGAACAATACAAAATCAGTGTATTTCAAGTTCGCGTAAGAGATTAGAAATTGCCTAATTAGTACTAACTAACTAACTAACTTTGCAAGGTTCAAGACAAAGATGGTTCGAGTAGTGGGCCGACTCCAAGTTCACCTGCTTTGCAATTGGTTTCCGAAATCTTTGAAAGCTTAAAGGTCAAAAATGCAAAGAGTGATACCGGGAAACAAGATAGCTCAAACATCCGCAGTGAAAGTAATAAAGCTTCAAAACCAGGTTTGTTGACGATTCAAAGATAAACGTAGAAAGTAAAATGACCAGGAATGTTAAAAATAATGAACCATTGTTTGTAGAAGATTCCAATTCTGAGTTGCCGAAACGGTCTACTAAAGTAAAGGAGGAAGATATTTTGGACAAAAACGGTGGTAGTGGGGAGAAGAGGTCAAGTACAGGAAGTATCAACAATCTGAAAAAGATGTGGGAAGCGGGTCAGCTAGTGGACAATGGAAAACACATTAATTCTTCGAAACCTTTAGCGAAGATTTCTCCTCCAAGTACAGCTGAGAACAGTATAAGTCCAGATAAGGATGGGAAGTTAGGCAAACTTGCATTAGACAATGGCGTGAAGTCACACAATTCTCAAAACTCCAAAGTCCTTCATACTACGGATGCAGATCCAACACTGCCCACTGAGAAGACTGACAGCAAAAAGGTGATCCGTGTTAAACGAGTGTGGCCACCTCCTTCTCCAAACATGGAGTCCATGGAAAAGCCAACGATACCAGTAAAGCCTTCAATTAAGAAAACCAACCCAATTTATGCCACTCCATCACAGCGGCTTGACCAAGCTAAAGGTCTGCAATCCTAATTGTTGTTTCGTTAGAACCCTTATCCCTTGCACAACTAATCCCTCCTACACTAAATCCCAGACTTCTAAAATGCTAATCCATTTATTTTTATGCGTTTACAGCGAAAAGGGAAGTAATGTCAGGACCACTTGCCGATCGCGCTGACATCGTCAAGCGTTGGCTCGCTCTGGACGCTATGATATCCACATTGACTTGTAATACGGGCAATCTCATTCCGATTTTAGAAGAAGCTTCGATTATTCACATTTGGGGTCAAAGGTATGCGGAAACTTTGACTCCGGTGGCAAGATTCCAGCTAATTCAAGTTGTAATGAAGCTAGAAGCAAATATACAGGACAAGAATCTTCATGAACTTCAAAACGTATTACGAGACTTTGCAAGTGTTATACAGCGATGAGTGTCCTCGTGCAACTAACTTTTATGAAATTCCAGTTTGAATCCAGATAAATCACGACGGTTTTTTTTGGTTCGATTATACAATGTGACAATGACAGGGTGTGTCGTCTGACAGAATGAAAGCGCATTCTCTTTTTATTTCGCTCATTTATTACGAAGTAGTGCTAAACTACTGAATTTTTATTATGAATTTACTGATGATGACATGTGAGATATCAAAACTTTTGGTAGTCTTGTAAACTGCTCCATGATTAATTTATTATGTTTTCGTACACGTGCGTGTTGTTGCTGTTACTCAAGTCTCAATTTTGCTTATAATACTTTATATCCTAAAATCAAAAGGCATCCGCAATGGCCTCTGTTATTTTGATAAGTGTCGTTTGTATACTGTGTATTTGTAAAATTATACAAGAGCCAATATTCCAAAATGCATACTTTGTCATGTCGTAATACTTTCATACGTATGTAATTAATGTACTTCATCAAATTATTTATGGTAAGTGTAACAATAAGAATACAATGTAAAAGGAAAGGTCACGCGGGGCCTTTTTGTCGGGTAGGTGCATTCCTCCAAATTATACAAAGAAATGTACATTTACGACACATTCTCATTTACATTTTTCGATAGTAGTAATTAAATTAATTGTATTAATGTTTTGTTTTGTCTGATTCTACATTTGTCCAGCCTGATTTGCCAATATTGACTGTAAATGTAAACTGTAATTGCTGTCATGTGCTGGGAGCGGTGCGTTTATCGACATTATATACAGTTTGTATTACAATTTACCATTAATTTTAATCAGTTTGTGCAATAAGCCATTGTGTTGTGACTTGTGACGTTCCTATGCAAAAAAAAACAGAATTGTAGAGCTGTCTTTAAAAAAAATTGTAAAACACACGACAATGTTCAGTTGCAAAATCAAATGAAAGTGAAAAAAGACTATGAATAATTTAATCGTTCGTTTGTGTAGGGCCAAAAATAGCGATTTCTAAGCAATAACTAATAACATTTACATTATGACATCACGAGATCACGACATCACAAAATCACAATGTAATTTGACTATATTTCTGAGAATGGCTTTTTTGCTTATCGTTTGTAAAGTGCTCAGATTTTTACATTACATTAGATTACAGTTCATTTCCTATTTTAAATGAAGTGACGGAAATCCAATCAACCTTTTTTGCAATACTTAATGTTTAGGATAAACTCATTTAAAAATTGTACGACTTTTCCATGAGTTGTTTAATCGCCTATCGTTTACGTTCGGAACAAATGTCATTTGAATAAGTATGATATAATATAATGAACAATTAACTAGCATTATTGTTGCAACTGACTTTTTATCGAGTATGAGACATCGTGTTAAATATTAAGCAACATGTAAAACTGTACGACTGTGTAATCATTAATCGTTAATCTAAACATCCAATCTAAAATAACGTAATGATATACACACCATTATAAAAATTTATTACAAAATTATGAAGATGACGTTTTAAGCTTCCTCAATTTTTGGAATAAATACTAGTCACCTTTGGCTCGCTATAAAACCTTATCAAAATAATTAATTTAATCAATGGTCGTTATTGTTTTCTTATACTTGGGCCATGAAAATGATTGCGCCATCATCATCCTGTGAGTGCGTAACTCACAAAGCATGAAGCAAATGCATTCATTATTCATACATTAGTTCTTCTCTTGAATGAACGCGACTAATCTCCGTTAATCTCAAAGATTAATTAAAGTAGGAAAGTAGTAATTAAATTCTAAATGTCAAGGTTTGCCGGTATAAAAGTGAACAAGGACAAAAGGGTACCGGCGGGATACAAAGGACGATTCTTGAATCTTGAAGTTAGTTTCGGTTTTTTGAACGTTTCCAAAAACGATTGTTCTCAAAAAAAACGAAATGTATCGTTAAAATTACGAAAAATGTGGAAATGAAACGACAAATAAGAATGGAGGTTATAAAAGGAGAGACGAGGATTGGAGAGCAGGAGACACGTTGAAGCAGCCAAGGCGAAAGGATGGAAAAGCGTCCAAACCAGACGAGACACACTGAAGGAATAAAAGGAAGCGAAATTGAGTGTTGAGCCTTGCAGTGAAGCCTATATGCCTATTGTTATTCCCTATACTGTGACTGTATATAGGCGTATATAAGCTTGTGTTGTTGGGGAGTGTAAATAAATGACGGGGAGACGCTTTGCATTCGTTTCCTCGTTAGCGGATATATGGAAGGGTATGGGGAGTATAGGAAGTGGTGAGACAAGGTTATAGGTATAGACAAGACATAGACAGGGTGGGTGGCTCAAGGGGACGCTTGCGCAAAACCCCAAAGCCCGTTGGTAGCGTAGATGCGGACAGTCGCCATTGCCCTGCTTGAGCAGTCCATCCTCTCTCTCCTCCGAAACTGTGACTCGGGCAGCCATGGAGTCCAATTCGGAACCCAAAGTAAGTGTCAATTTTCATATCAATTCCAATTTTTGAAGTGTCAACACATGGGCTCAAGGGTCAAGTACAACGTGGACGGTTCATATGAGTCATTCCGAACGGGATTCCATCCCGATTCAAGTGATTAGTCAATTAAATTAAATTCGGAGGGAGACTAAAAACAGTGCATTTTATTATTACGAATGAGGAATATTTTCCCTTGTTTTGTTTCGTCATTTTTTTTTGTAAAGGAAAATTTTGATTTTGAAGAAATTAAAAATGTGTTTTGAGATATTAGTTTTTTGGTTTTTTTTTCAAAGTTTTGTGTGAGTGGTTTTGGAAAGTGAGAAAAACAAATTGGGATTTTTGGTTTTTAGTTCTCCCAAGGGAATCATCCCGTGGTGAGCTCGGCGGGGAATAGTCTTGTCGGTCAGACGGTTTCGCCTTCGTCACAAGGGATCCTGGCGACACCGTCCAACCTGATGAATTCCACTGGGCCACCGACCACTGGGACGAATGGGGCGGTGAGAATGGACAATGTCCCTCTCATTCCAGAAAATATTATGAAGCAAGATATAGGGCGAACGCCGCCGGCGGGTAAGTTTTTATCGTCAAGTTTTTCGGGTTTTTTTTAAAAAACATTTGTGACAGGAAACAAGTGAGTTTAGGAAAAGTGTGAATTTGTGAGTTTGGAACAACAAGGAAGTGATACAGTGACAAAGTGATTCGGTTTTATTGTTGAAAAGTGGTGTGAGTGATAATGGCGGGGTTTTATTATTCTACAGCTGGCTCTTCCACGCCGGATGATGAAGGCCCAACAATGCGAGAAGAAGTTTACATTGAACCCGTTAATGGAATTGTCCAACCCTTGACAATGCCCACCCCTGACCGACCCGGTCGCACTACCAATCAGCTCAGATACCTTCAGACTATTGTTTTAAAAACTGTTTGGAGACACAATTACGCGTGGCCATTTCAACAGCCTGTAGACGCCGTCAAGCTTAAAATTCCTGTGAGTGAAATTATATTCTACATTAATTCAGTTTCAGTTTTGTATTACGTAACACGAGTCACGACTGACCATTTTCGATCTCATAGTTTGTGTTTTATTTTTAAATGGTCGTATTAAATTCAACCACCAATTCGTGCCTTGATTCATTTATCTTGTTTTGTTTTTTGGTTGATGGAAAATTCGACATTTGTTTCATTCTTTCTTGAATTGTCAGCGGACAGCTGATTTTGTGTTTTGTGATTCTTCAAGTTGACAACCTTCTCTGTTTGTTGATTGGATAGGATTACCATCGTATTATTAGAAGACCAATGGATCTTGGAACTATTAAGCGACGACTAGAAAATGGGTTCTATTGGACAGCGAAGGATTGTCTAAATGATTTCAAGACTATGTTTACGAATTGTTATGTATATAATAAACCAGGAGAAGACGTCGTTCTGATGGCACAAAATTTAGAAAAGATATTCCTAACAAAAGTTGCTGAGATGCCAAAGGAAGAAATGGAAATTGACCCACCACAACGAGGAAAAGGTACGATGTAGTACAAACTACAAACTATTGACAGAATTACATTTCCGGTACTCGACTGCGTCAAATTACAAAATTACTACGATCGACATCCTATTATATTCGTGTTTTTTAGGCAACAAAAAGAAGCTTGGGGGATTTAAGGGTGGTGTTGGAGCACTACGGACGCGGGTTGCTGTATCTTCGACAGACTCGGTGGCTAGTAACTCCGCGACACCGCCAGTTTTCTCTCCTGAAACGTCAGTTGCATCCTCGACCAGGGCTTCAATGCATACTCCTCAGCATCTACAAACGCCGGTCAATGCAGTTCAGCCTACATCACAGTTGTCTAATAGTAATTCTTTGATGATCACACCTACACCTTCATTACCGCCACAACTGGTGAGGCATTTATATTCCTTGTAATACGCTTGTTCACGTCTTCACTCAGTTCAGTATTTCATTGTTTTGACAATATACGTGACTCATTGACAGCAGGTCATGTCACCGCCAATGCCTGGACCGTACGCTCAACCTTCTGTAACAACACCTATTGTCTCATCCATGGTGTATCAAAATCCGCCTACAAGCAGGATGATGCCCGGAACCGTACTCCCGCCTCCTCAACCCACCAAAGTTACAAAGGTACGAATAAAAGAATTCTGTCTCAAACATTGTCCGTTACGGAACGTACTGACGGTGGTCATTCAAACTGTGTAGGTCAAGAAAGGTGTTAAGCGCAAAGCCGACACGACTACGCCTTCTTCATCATTTGTTGACCCTTATGGTGGACATTCTTCTTCGGAAGCAGCAAAAATCTCGACTAGGAGGGAATCTGGACGACAAATAAAGAAAGTTAATAAAGATTTGCTTGACGTTCAACCTCCCGTGCTGATTACACCGAAACCGAAAGAGAAGCTGAAGGAGTCTCTCAAAAACTGCAACGAAATACTTAGGGAGTTGTTTTCGAAAAAACACTCGGTATGTGTACCACATTTTCCTATTGGCATGAAAATCGTGTGAATTTTGAGTCTTGAGTGTGATGACAGCGATGGGTGACTGGATGAGAGGTAGTAACTGTGTGTTTGTTATATGCAGGCATATGCATGGCCATTCTACAAACCAGTGGATGCTGACCTTTTGGGATTGCATGATTATCACGAAATTATTAAGAAGCCTATGGACTTAGGAACTGTCAAGGTTTGTCAATTTGTCATACAGCCAATCTAAGGAATGATGCAGTGACAGGTGACAGTTGTGATTAGTCACTTAATTCACGTGTTTGTTGTGCTATATTGTAGACAAAGATGGACAACCGAGACTACAAAACCGGGGTTGAGTTCGCTGCCGATGTTCGACTGATATTTACAAACTGTTACAAGTACAACCCTCCGGATCATGATGTAGTGACCATGGCCAGGAAACTTCAAGATGTCTTTGAAATGCGATTTGCCAAAATTCCCGATGAAGTCATGGAGTCTAAAGCTTCTTCTAGTGATGATTCTGATTCCTCTTCAGATGCCGAATCTCAGCAAGGCAATTCTGACGAAGATTCGGAAGAAGAGCGGGCACGAAAGTTGCGAGAACTTCAGTTACAGGTTTGTGTGAATCTATGAATCTACACATTTTATCGGTCGTGGCTTGCTTTAGTCCTTTAGTCCAGTTCCAGTTACTGAATCGCATGTGTTCTGTTTAATACAGCTAAGCACGATGCAAGAGCAAATGAGAGTTCTAGTAGAGCAGAGCACGACGAAAGGCAAGAAGAAGACGAAAGAGAAGAAAAAGAAGAAGGATAAACCTGACATCATCAGTCCATTAGCTTCAAGTACTGGATCAATTGCTGCAGTTGGCTCTACTATCAGTCCAGTTCAAAAGACTACAAAAGCTCCTCGGAAAACCGCCAAGGCAGCAAACACCCCCGCCGCTTCCTTAGGCCCTCCAGCACCCAAAAAACCTAGAACGAGTTCCCGTTCCAACAAGAAGAAAGATAACGCTTTGGTTGTGGGTGCAGCGGCTTCCATGAGTATGTTTTAAATTTTAAATTGATCCTATTCAAATCACAGTGCCTTGTTTCTTCCATGTATTTTAAATATCCGATGACTGTGTTTAAAGGTGGTCCTGCTTTCGATTCGGATGAGGAGGATAACGCAAGGCCAATGTCGTATGACGAGAAACGTCAACTGTCCCTTGACATCAATAAACTTCCTGGTGAAAAGCTCGGGCGGGTGGTGCACATAATCCAGTCTCGTGAACCATCATTACGGGATTCAAACCCAGATGAAATAGAAATTGATTTCGAAACCCTCAAGCCGTCAACTTTACGTGAATTGGAATCTTACGTTGCCTCATGTTTGCGCAAGAAACCGAGAAAGCCGTATTGTAAGTTGGACACTCAACTCTTCATGCTTAGTATTCTATATTCAATGACTTGTGTCGTTTACGGTTTTTAACTTGTTTTTGTGTCGTATTAAAATAGTCAAGAAAGCTGCAGCGGCCAGAAAAGATGACCAAGAGAAAAAGCAGGAGTTAGAAAAACGGTTACAAGATGTTACTGGAGTTTTAGGAACCCCCAAAACGAAACCCAAGAAGGGTATGCTCACTTGTTCCACGACTTGTATTGAACATTAAGGTTTCGTGTACTGTAGTTTGTCTTTAATCAGAAATCAGAATGCTCCTTCGAACTTTGAAGGTTACTTTTTGAAGCACCTTTGATTATGCTTGATCTGATGTGTCGATTGTCGATCTCGACATGCTACAAACAGTAGAAATGTCAGGATCATTCCTTTTATTTGTATTCATGTGGGATTCGATCAAGGGATTAGTTTAACAAGAAACTTCCAAATTGCGTTCAATAACTCTCGTTTTAATGAACACTTTTGTTTAATTTGTGTGTTTATATAGAAGAAGGCGTGAAGGATGAAGCGGGTGGTGAAAGACTTTCGGCCTCGTCGTCTTCATCGTCAGATTCGGACTCTTCCTCATCTTCCTCATCGTCCTCATCATCAGACTCTTCCGACTCGGAAGCAGGTTAATCGCTCTCGCAATTTACATTGGTTTTGTTAGTTCGCTACAAACACAGTTTCATTAGCAGTCGTACACAATCTTGGTCAGAATTTTTCTCATGTTGGCCGCTGCGTTCAACAGTTGACAAGTTATCCTTTTGTGGTTCACGTTTTACACTATTCGACAAAATGTGTTTCTTGACCATTGACCTGTAGGTTTTTAGCCGTATAGAGTGCAGAATGTGGTGTCCTTCATGGGAGTGAGTTGGTTGGTTGGGTTGGGTGTGATCATCATCCAAAGACTACTGTGTTCATATTCATGTTCTCAATTATAATCGCGGCGTTGCATTGTGGCGTCCTTAAACGTTAAATGGGTTGACTGAATGTTATTTGTGTTAAGTTAATGCCGAGTTTGGAATTTCCTAAGTAGTTTCAAAAGTTCAGTACAAGGTACTTGGATGTTTGAGACAAACCTGTTTCCTGGTGTGGTTGGTTATTAATTATTATTTGGTTGCTAAAGCCTAGAGAGCAACAGCAGCATCTTCATTCTTTTAAGACCTGATGCCTTGCCTGGTTACTGTGGTCTGTGTCTAGGATCCAAGTTCCTTGGGTAGGACAGTACAATGTATCATCAGTTGTATTTCGTTAATTTGTTACAATAGTAATAGTACTAATTGGATGGGGTGCGCGATGCATTCAACGCTAAGCACAAGTGCTTCAGTCGGTTTACTAGAAATTGGAGTAGTAAGCTATGTGAATTCTGAAACCAAGTGATAGTGATTATACGTCAGCCAGTGCTACAGCTACTATTCTTGCAGTGGTAGTGTGTACCCGGTTCCTGTTCGTCGTCTTAGTATTGTTATAGCTTAGCTCATAGCTCGGTGTTTCGTTGTCATGTACCAAATCTCGTTCTTCTAAGACTATTGACTATTATTCGTGCCTGTCCGCGTGCTATGTCTATTACGGTGGAGTAGAATAACTTTAAATAACAGAAATTGTCTTTCTTTCCGTTTTCCTTTTTAAGTTACTACTTTGCTGCCTCTCAAGATTATGTGATCAGTGGAAAATAATGTTAGCTTTACAGCGCTCCTTTTGAAGGCACACATTGCACTCGAGGCCTGGATCTCATGTAGTAGTTCAGTTTGTGGAGAGATTGAAAGTTCAGTTCAGCCAGCAACGTCCAAGTGAACTCGAAACATTCCCGCAAGTAGACAGGAATTGTGGATGGTTCATTCACATAGTAGGAGAATCAATATTGTTAAAGTTGTTAAGTACGCCGTCATCAGACGAAGATGAAGAAAAAGAAGCAGTATTTCTCGTATTTGTTCCTTCTCTTTGGACCTATGTTCTTTCATTTCTGCTACTCTTCTCAGCAAATAATTGGAAAGGACAGTGGGGAGACAGAGAGACGTACTATAGATAGAAGATTTTCTTTGGACCAAGACAGCTGCCTCGTGTGTGCAAACACACTATGGAATTTTCGCAACTTTGCTATTGCTACTGACCTTTGTTTGTGGTCATTTTCTTGTTCAGCCAGTTGTTTAACGTTGTAATGTACGATACACCACACAGAGTTTTACGTCACAATAGTTGACTTTGTAAGAGCTACACTGTATATACAATTTACCCTTTGTCAAGTATTTTGTATGTACCTTAAGTGTATTTTCAGCAATACTGTCTTTAGGATAATTTTAATTGATTATGACGTGGAGAATTTTATACTATGCATTTAAAACGGAAAGGAATGAATGCGAAACTACTTGTCACATTTTTACAAACTTGTTTGGTGTCGATGGTGTCAATTATTTGTATTCTTATTCTTACTGACTCCAGTTATTACATCACATTCTGCACTCATGGGCTATATAACAAGCAGGTTACGCTTACGACGTACACACTCAGGGAAATTGAAGCTTTGACGTTTAATTTAATATGCTTTTGAAAGGTTTGACATTCAAATTCAAAGTTCAGTCAGATTCAGATCAAGTAGGAACAGCCATCATGGTTTTGTTCAATTTCCAGTCTATAATCACTATTTTTATATAGGGATAAGAAGCTAAAACTTATACATTTTGCATATTTACATACATTTTGTCTCGTTCATGTCAAATAACGTAGAACTCGACTGTCTGTTGCAGGAGCCGGTCAGGTAGGGAGCGACAAGAAGAGGCGCAAGTCACCTGCTAAGGTATCTATATTTCATCTGAGTGTCGCTTTCATTGATATATGCCTTTGAATTGTGAGCAAACTTCTAAGCGTTGACATTTCGATACGTAGGTTAATTCA
>JABASF010001550.1:0-21056 GCA_019776145.1 Harlomillsia oculata | reverse complement strand
GGTGTACATTTTGTATTGTCCAGAGATTCGCTTCATGAGCAAACCGAACAGTAGACAGCATAAATAGACCACTATGAACGTTGTCGTTTGCTCTGGAAGTCAGTTTCAGTACAAAATCCATATTGGTTGAGTTCTGCAGAAAGACCAGAAATCAAAATGTGATGGAATTTCGTTTGAGAATGTGTTAAAAAATAATATGATTTCAGTTGATGCAGTTGATGCGAAAGCATTTTCGGAAGTAAACAATAAATCCATTTACGGTACCTTTAAAATATTCATCCTGTTTGAAAAGTAACTGTAGCAATTGCGAATCTTCGGCGTCTTCATTTTCCAGGTTTCCTCCAAGTGCGCGTGGAAGAATGGACACGTCAATCATTTTATGCAAATCTTCAAAATCCGAGTGCATGTGAACCTGAATGGAAGCAAAGGAATTTTTGTAATCGTAGCTATTTTATAATTTTTAATGGTATAATTAAAATGTTAAGGTTAACTTACTCTAGCTCGAATCTTTTCTTTCAGAAAGTACTTTACAACTGCAAACAGAAGGTCAAACACATACGGGTTCTTTATCATGTGGAATCCTTTGAAGAATGCCGGAAACGTGCCCTAAAATTGCGAAAATGTGACAAAGGGTTTTTGATCCACAAGTTGACTTAAATCATTTTTAATACATTGACATGAACACGCGGTGTAACTAACCTGAAAGAAAGGAATGACACATCTTCGTATTTCACTCACAGAAAACTGAGCTAGGATTTGTCTTGTTTGTTTAAAAGTGAGTCCGCTATTGTCAATGATGAGTCGGATTCCTTTCATCTGAGTCTCGTCTGATATGTTCATTTGAAACATGAGGTAAAATCCAGCTTTGATAAGATACTTGTAATTCAAAACAGCAGGATCCCAGTTTTCTACATACATTGAATTGAATTTCAGATAATCCCTTTCAGATTAAATCAATTTCACTCATAATTTAATTAATTACCAGTCTTCACCAATAACATTTTGCTTCCATCCGGGCCTCGATGTTTCAGCACTGTCCATATACCCAAGTCCGTGTACACGTGCTTTACATCATTTAACGATATGTCAGCTAAGTCTGGAATTTTAGTTTTCATTTTGTAGTAGTTGCAAATCTAGAAAAAAAATGTTTTTATAATGATAATGACTTTCATGCAATTTAAAACGTTCTAATATCAATGATGACCAAGTATTTTTTACCATTTCAACTGCATTTTGAACATTGTACTTTTTAGCCCTGAGGAATCGTACAAGATAAGGATCGTCGTCGGGGAATCTGAGACCTTTGACCTCTACCAAGAAATTCAAAACATTTCAAAATACATGAAGCATAATTAAAAACCAATGATTTGATCATAAACTTACCATTCAAAGCGCTACGAAATTGCTTCATATATTCCTGTTGGTTAGCTTCGCCTTCCAGTAACGCTGGACAAGTTCCTTTCTCCAGCATGGGGAAACATGAAACTTTATTCTTTCCATTTGTGCAGTTTCTCACACTTTCCATGGTCAATAACAATACTAAATGAATTAATAAACTGATTCAAAATGGAAAATTAAAACATTCTGAATTTATAAGCCTAAAAATAAAATTCTTTCTGGACTTTTGGTCCACAATGTAGCACGCAGCAGATAGAACTGACACGCACTCACGCCAAACCCAAACATTTAGTGCATTACATTAGCATGACAGTGCAAAATGAAACAAAATTAAGTTTCACAATGAATAATACCAAAAAAATTCAGGATCTGCAGATCTGGACCTTCTCACATTAAGAAGTCATTTGCAATGCTTTTTGTTTGAGAAAAAGTCCTTGACTTGAGCGTTTTACAGCCATTTAATTCACTGAGTTGATAGTTTATACGTTTTTTGTGGCGTTCCGTACTCATGCCGTTCATCGTTCCTCATTCGTTGAAAATGCATGCAACTCAGAATTCATGCAAAAAACCATAGAAAATGCTGTTCTTGTACATGACATTTTAATTGTAAGATTCGTACACATTCTCAAAAATTAATGGTTCAGTTGTTACACGAAAATGAGGAGCAGCTGGAACTGATTGAGACTACACCTTATGAAAATATCTTCTTTGAGCCCCAGCTTGCCCATTTCATAACGTTTTAATAAGTTCAAATTAAATTACCATCTTTGTTCCTTTATTCGTGTTCTTGCAAAGTTCGCGTGCGACGAAATATTCGCACAAAAAGGTTGGTATTATGCTAAAAAGATGCCTGTAGGATATCTGGTTCATGTGTGCAAGGACGCCGAGTCTTTCTCTCGTTATTTGCTCTTTATTTGGGAAATTAGTTCCTCAAATGAATGTTCTGACACTGTTTTCCTCATTTAATAATGATTAACAAAAATTAGATAAATAATATGTATGCAATTTCAAAGTAAATAGTTTTGATGAACTTTTGTTTCAAAAACCAAGGTTTAACAACCATAGAATGCATTTTTGATCTGTTTTTATTTAAAATTGAATAAATTCATTCATTGAAATTACATTCTGTAACTAATAACTAAGTAATAACACATGACGACATGACACCTGACACGACATGTCAAAGCTCGCTCGTTGTTACCACATAAAAATGACTTGACAAGTTTCAATAAATTGTACAGGTAGATTGGTAGATGCACAATGTTCAAAATATCGATGTAGTGAATAAAACGTTTCGTTTTTGGACAGATCAACAAGAATGTTAAAGTTCATTATATATGTATAATAAAATAACAATAAAATGATTTAATTAAAAACTACGACAAGAACAAAAAATACGACAATACATTGCTTTGTTTCGAATTATCGCAAAAAAGTCTTTTAAAATAAGTCATAAAGGTAAATAAATGCATTCTGAATTCATGGATATCAATAGCATGACATGAAATGAATGGCGTTTGACAAAGCTCATCAGTCATCATTCTGGTACGACATTTTTCAGATCCACTGGACTTTTCAAAAATGCTTCATAGTCCAATTCATTGGCATTCTTGTGAGTATTCCGAGATTCCAGGGACTCTACAGTATGTTCAGTAGATGAATCAGAATCAGAACTCAAATCCTCGGAGTCATCCATATTTTCCCAGTCGACTGGAAGGTATCGATTGCTTTTACCCTTTTCCCATGCTTCGAACTCATCGTCACCCTCGCTAAGGTCGATACGATCACTGTCATACTTCAACCACTTCAACTTGAGGTTATCATCAAGAAGAAGTCTGGGCCAAGTTGACTTCATGACCTTGTTCAATTTCACCCGGAATTGTTGACCGGGAAAAAGTTCGGCTGGATCTTTTTGTACCTTTCCAAAAAGACTTAAATCAAACCCATACCCAGGAGGATCATCAACTCGGAATTGAATGGACTGCTTGTCGTCCCCAACGGTAACTTTGTACTGCTTGATATCTGGAATGTAAATGACGAAAACGATTTGATCCTTTGTTTGGTACCAGGTCGTGGCCGCATGTTTCAAACCAGAATCTTCAGCTTTCTTCAAATCCATGATGTCAGCCTGTACTCCTGTGAGATCCGTCTTGACAGCTATTTCAGCATGAGTACCTTTCACTTGTTCACCACCTTCAGATACAATGACTGTATCACTGTTAAATGCAATTGCCGACGACGGTCCTGGTTTTCCAGTATTTGGCACACTTTTAGAAGACTCGGTTCCAATTTTCAGTGAAACTTGAGTTTTCACTGCCTTTCCTTCATTGCTAATTTTCAATTTGGACATTTCCTTCGCAGGGTCAGGTTTCTTTCCTTTGCTTGGCCTTTTAGCTGTAAGTAGAACTTTGTTACCTGAACTTTTGGCTTGATTGGGATTAACAGGACGTTGTTGTTGACGATTTTGCACATTTGCAGAAGAGGCCTTCAAAGTTCAAAAAATTATTCAGATTCAGACCGCTAGATCGTAAAAAATTAAGTTGGCTTTTGAAACTATGTATATCGTATATGAACCTTACCATCTTCTGTTGTTGTTGCTGTTGCAAAAACGGATGAGGAATATTAAATGGTCCCCGGGGTCCCCACGGTGTCGGTGGAATCTGCATCAGTGGATGCTGTATCAAAGGTTGTTGCTGCATCGGTAATGGAACCGGAAGTGGTAACAGTGGCGCCTGTTGTGGTCCAAATTGTTGCTGGAACAGTTGCTGATATTGTATCTGCTGCTGTAGCTCATATAATTGAGATTGCATTAATTGATCCACTGCTGCTGCCGCTATAAATGGATTCTGGCTTGAAAGCAGCGGATTCAGTGGATTCTGCTGGAACGGCATACGGATTTGTGGTCCCAGTTGTTGAACTGGTCCTGATTGTCGAAACTGCTGTTGCAATTGTGATTGTATAGGTAACGGTAATAACGGTACTTGTTGCGTTGGCATAAACGGAGCTCGTGGTTGCTGAAATTGCTGAGACGGCTGTCTCCAGTTTTGCTGAGGAAATCTTGGTCGACCGCCTTGTAGAGCTTGTCCAGCTTGAAGCTGTTGTTGCTTCCCAGAGTGCTGTTGTCGAATTTGTGACTGTTGTTTCGGCGACTGTTGTCGCCACGGTTGTGACTGGGGTTCCTGAGCACGAAGCTGGGGACGAATATGTCCCTGTGATTGCTGCTGTGATCTCGGCTCCCAAACTCGTCGGTAACCTGATTGTGATGGAGTTTGAAATTTCATAAACATCGGTTGATCCTTCATGCCTTGACCTTGACCAGAATTCTGCGATCGCACCGGTGGTGATTCAACAACCAATCCTCTTGGATTACCAGGTTGATATCCAGCAGTAGGTGCCAATATCCCTGGGCGAATACCATTAGTATTCACAGCTGATCCTCTTCCAATGTTCATCCCGTCTCTTGCATTCTGTACGTATGCATGAGATGTAGCCAAATGCGCGGGTATTGTACCCGACCTCCCATCCTGACCCCTGTCTCCATTCTGTGACGAGGTATTCCCACCAGCACCAGCACCACCTGGGCCAAATTAGAAAACTCAACAATTTTAAATTAAATATAACATAGATTGACTCCATGGACTCGCAAGTCGCAAATCGCAATGACTCGTAATTTTGTAAGTATCAAAAACTAATTAAAAATTGTAGGACTACCAACCTTGATTACTTCGTCCACGTCCATACATGACTATAAAAGCTCACAGCGTCCGAAAAGGTCACAACACAGTCCCAAGAATAGCACAAAAATCCGAAAATTATAAGGGCGGGTAAGTGCAGCGTCAAAGCGTAACCTGTAAGCGGGACAAATTACGTTGTACATAAAAGGTACACTTGGAAATTTTTTGAACTAAAATTACGAAAACCGATCCATTGAAATTCTTTCAGTATCATATTTTATGAAAAAACTATTCAAATAATGTTTAATAATATTTTAACTCACCTTCTAACTAATTTGGAGGAAATTAAATAGGAAAATCATGTCGGGAACACTAACAACTAAAAAAACACAACCACCACCGGTCGTGTGGTCTAGAGATCTAGTTTTTCCAGAAGATTCCATCTCGATCTCTGGATGACACGGCAGTTTGAGCGTCGAATGAGTCGAATCCATCAGATTCATGTGACTGCGCAGCCTACAGAGAGACTGAGAGACTTCCACGACTTCCAGTTCTCGTTTCCACATTAATTTGCATTTGATGGATCTCGTTTCGCCCCGAATCGGTTTTTTTTAACAAAATTCCGACTTTTAACGACCGATTTTGAACCGAAGCATTATGGAATCTTCCGAATACATTCATCTCTCCGAAACCTGGCAAAGCAAACACATTTTCCATGCGTTCCTCAATATATTTTGCCATTTTTTGTTGTATCAATATCAGATGTCACATATCATACAAGGGAGGAGAAAGGTGACAGACCAAACCGCATTAAAGTACGGATTCGGGAATGAGATAGTCGACAAGAACAGATGGTCATCTGCACAAATCATGCGACACCTCTAAATCATTTTGAAGAAAAACCCCAAGAAAAAACATGCGGGTAACTAAAAACTCCACGTACTCCTTGGGGAATTTGAGGATATATATTTTTTGCTTTGGGAGATTTGTGCCGACGATAGATTTATAGGATAGAGTTTTTGGATTAACCCGTTTGCATGTAAGAATATACCAGGTGATACGGGTGATAGTGTGGCGACAAGAGTTACGACAACGTCTATAAATTAGCGACAGCCGTGCTCCAAGCATTCCACTTTGCTCAAGTGGCACATTAAGACATTAGCACATTCACAAAATGTATACAGGGGGAAAGAAAAACGAAAAGGTCAGGTCAAATTGAGGAATAGTCACGTATGTACCACGTTCGTAGTTCGTACCATGTCGCAAAGTCTCAAATGTTGTATGAACGTGTATATACACGTCGAAATGTTTGATGTCGGGTTTTTGTTCACCCCGAAATTCAGTAGATCCGAAAGACTCTTAAGGATGAGTTCTTTGAGGAGAGTTTTGTTTACATGCACAAACGATCTGTATTTTTGCATTTGCCAATTTAGAGATACAGAGCATTTCCTTATCTTTAGCCGTGGAAGCGTGAAGCAAAAAGGGATTCTTGAGATGTCTTTTCCCTTAGATTATGAGACGGGGTTGCCAATATTGCTAAGGACGACTCATTTGCGACGCTGCGGTTGTCGCAAGTCTCCGTCTTCAAGAGGATTAAAGGAGCTTTTGATACGTGGAAGATGAAGTCGTTTGATAAGGAAAATGGGGGTGAGACCGCCCAACCCAGTCCATTTTTTTGTAATCATCCCATATAAATAAAATGTAATTTAACATGGGAATCTTCCTTGAGTTGCGAATTGGATTTCGTATGAGGAAGAGATCAAAAGTTCAGGGAATACTTTTTTAATACATCATGGGGGATAATGAGAAGAACAGTGAATCCGCTGAAAATTACGATCTCGGGCAACTTCCGGAGTTACCTTCTGGAGCCATTGTTTTGGGGAAATGTTAGAAACTTCATATTTTATCAAAAGAATTCAAAAACATTGAAACTTATTTCGGTTTTATATTTCTAGATGAAATTTTGGATGAGCTCGGAGACGGTTCCTTCGGACGGATTTACTCGGCTGTAAAAATGGACGATAAATCAAAAGTAGCCTTCAAAATCAGCAATAAAAGTAAAGATTGCAGATTTTCCGCTTACCGCGAAGCTGCAACTTTGAACAAGTTACAAATCTTGGATCAGAATGCGAGATTGTGAGCTTACAATAATAGTTCAAAATGCTTTAGTTTTCCGGATTACGGCATTAACAACCCGGGTATTATTGCAATCTAGTCATATCATCAAGATGCTGGAGAATTTCGTTCTTCATAAGAAACATACTGTAATAATTCTGGAACATTTGGGACCATCCATTTCGGATTTCGTCGGAGAACATTTCGGTTGTGTCGGATTGCCCCAACAGCAAATCCGAGCTGTTTCAATGCAGATTTTGGAAGCAGTGAGTTTCCTTCATGCCCATTCCATCATTCACACTGACCTGAAACCGGAGAATATCCTCATGACCCGGGTATTCAAACCGGAAGAAGCCAACAATGCTTCCCCTCTTACAATCCGACTTGCTGACCTCAACACTTGTATTTTGGAAGGTGACAATCGTGTTGGAGACGTGACCACGGTGTACTACCGAGCACCGGAAGTGTTCCTAGGTCACCCATGGGACACGCCAATCGATTGTTGGAGCATTGGTTGCATCATGTACGAATTGGCCACAGGTCAAACGTTATTTTGCTTCGAAGAAGATTTACCAATGTTAGCTCTCATGCAAAAAGTCATCGGGACTCCACTTCCACCTTCTTTGCGAACGGGCGGATCCAAATGCGACAGTCTTGTCTCTCAGCTAGACAACTTTAAATGGACTGACAAGAGAAAAACAGGATATTTGATTTATGAAACAGCGGAAATTCTGTCTGATCGAATCAAAGGATCCGACGTCATCACCGTTGGAGTCCTCAAACTCATAACTGGGTTTTTGAGCTGGGATCCAAAGTTGCGACTTTCATGTGCGGATGCCTTACATAGCCATGTGTTTTAAAGATTATGCTTGTCTTTCTTTTCACACATTGAAAATGTTCAAAAATATACTTAACATTCATTTCATTTTCTTGATGAAAAATAACTAAATAACTTTTCTAATAAAGAAATAAAGAAGAAATGAGCCTGAAAAACGGTGTTCATTGTGTTATTTTCTATGCTGAGGAATAGGAGATAAAACATGCCACGATGCATGTGCGCAGGAACATTATTCCAACCCCGTTCATATTTTTGGTAGGAATTTAACAATTAATTAAGCCATTTAGGATTTTTGAGTTTTGAATTTTGAGGATTTACTCATTTACTAAAAACGTAAAAACAAGCTTTTTAAAGAATTCTTGCACATTTTCGAACACTTAATTCTACTTTTTGAAATCCAAGTTACTAAACTATTTTATGAAAACAAACCTCTTTTAAAATGAATCGTATGTTTTTATCAACTCAACAGCACGTTTTTGTACAAAGGCGTTAAAATAATTGAAACTGTCAAAACCCAGAACAAAATGAATTTTTGTGCAAATTGTGGTGTGAACCCCACACTTTTCAACCCTAATTCCTCAAAATTTTGGTCCATGTCAGACCGTCTTTTTGAATCATCTGCGTTGACGGTAGGTGAAGCAATGTCAAGCATGTATGGACCGAACATGGGAACATTCTTGAACGGGGTTCCTGGTGACCTTTTCTACGTTTGTACTTCATGCTGTGACGATATTCGAAAAGCGTACATTCCTTGGAAGAAGGTAATGGTTCAGGCAAAATGGCCGGGTATCTTTACCGGGTTGTTTGCCAGTATGTCGGAATCCCTGGCTCATTTCAAGGAAGACATTGTGGTTCCCGATGATGTCGCACCTGTTGGAAATCCTCTCATCGTGGTGGGCGGAAGTGAACTCAACTCCATGGATGAATGCGAGCAGGTGAATGTCGACGTCGACATGTTGGGGGACGAAGTCAAGTGCGAAAACGTTAATGTGGACCATGTTGTTGAGGAACCGACAATGTACTCTACTGTTAGCGACTACGTGGCGTCTTTTGAGGAAATTACCTCAGTGTCAGTGTCATCAAGACCTGCGTCATCTTGTAAGTGGTTTTATCTCATGTGTAACTGTAAACTCATTTTTGGAATCCCAGTTGATATTTTTGACTCAATTACATTTGGTTTCTATTAGGCGGATCCACTTTCACACTTTCGACTTTCCCTTCATCCGAGAATGAGAATCTACAAGTGCAAGACTTCTCTGGCTATTCTTCAGTCCTTGGTAAGAATCGGATCCGATTATCCTTAATGTTTTCGGACGTTTCATTAAAGTAAAATGACATCATTCTGTTCTTGCAGTTGACGGTACTTCTGAAACATACGTTTACGTCCGGACATCACAACTCAATAGCTTGAAATCATGTTCCGTCAACATGAGATTGTCCAACAGTTTCTTCAACTCGGATGAGACCAACAAATCAAATAATGCTTCACATTCCTCCTCCAAGGGAAAATACCCATGTCCTCATTGTTCAACATCAAATAATTATGTTTCAACTCTAATAAAGCACTTGCAAAGCAAACACCTTGGGAAACAGAGAAAACCGATCAAAGGCAAAAAAGGTTCAGGGTCAGAACCTCAGAAGACCCGAATTTCATGCTGCATTTGCACAGTCACCTCAAGCTGTAATGCAACCTACATAGCTCACTTGCAATCACGTCATTCTGCACGAGTAGTTCGATTCCTTTGCAAAATTTGCGACTTCCCATTCAAATCGGTAGATTACCGCAATTTTCATTACAAAAATGTTCACAAACTGAGCTACAATGAAGAATGCTTCACTTGCAAAGCCAAATTCTACTTCGAAGAAGATCTGAATCTACATGGAAGTGGCCGAAATCACATTGTTTCCGGGGGAGAAAGTCAACCACCCAAAGCACCACAACGTCATGTCATCAGTAATGTGACACCGTCATCATCAAAATCCACATCCAAATCAAAAGCTAAAGCTAAGAAACGTAGTCCTATCTGCCCCACTTGTCGCAATTACTTTTCGACTATGCCCGTATTGAAGTCCCATCTTAAGAACGTTCACAAATTGGATGGTGATGAATTAATCTCGGTTTGGGAAACTGCAAAAGCTATGTTTTCTCCAAGTCCTAATGAGCCTGTGCGGTCAAATGCGGCTCCGACAACTCCAATTGCTTCAACAAGCCGTGATCATGATTCGAATTCAAACAACAATGCCCATTCAGGTGTAAGTCATCCTAATGACATTGATATCAAAGATGAAGAGTTGACTGCTGATCATAAGTTGACTGAGTTGAACAATTTGGTTGCAAGTTTGCCAGCCATTTAATGGATTAAGCAATTAAGCTAGCTAGTACTTTTAATGAACTACTACAACATTGAAATTAACAGGTCGTTTGTACATTCCGTCATTGAAATGAACTGAATTAAAAAATTAGAATAAATGCGTTTTGAATTCAAAATAATGTCCAGTTTTGTCAAGTAGGACTCTATAAGTCCAAGACCGTTAAATTATTTACATATTTTTACTTAAAATATTTTTCTGTTAACATTTTGTCAAAGGTTGATTAAAGGTCAAAACAAAAGTGAAAGCAATACAAGAACGAAACCATTTTTCTGCGCACTTTACGCACTACATTTTAAATCATACGAAAATCAGGCGGCCTTCACTTTTTTTTCTCTTGACTCGTTTTGACTTTTTGATCATTCGCCATTCACCAACGACCATTCCATTTTGATTTTCCACAACACAAACAAAGTCAATTACACATTCCTAATTTTTTTTATGAGTTAGTCAGATTTTGTATAAAATAATATTAAAAAATGAATTTCTGTGCAAATTGTGGAATTTCTCCATCATTAGTTCCATCAGCTCCAAAGTTCACCTCCATGGTGGACCAGATCTTTCCGACGGTGACTTTGGGTCAGGTGTTGTCGAACATGTACGGACCATCGATGACACAATTCTTGTCCGGGATTCCTGGGGGGATGGTTTGCCTTTGTTCAGACTGTGTCGACATTGTTAAACGAGGGTATGTTCCCTGGAGTGAGTTGACAACGAAAGCCAAATGGCCGGGTATTTTTTCCGGGTTGTTTGTGACTTTGAAACACAATGCAATCGTTACTAGTGGTGGAATGCCATTGGGATCGTCGTCGACTATGACAACTAATGGAGGTTTATCAGTTGGGATTGATTCGTCGTCACCGTTAATGGCCACAAATCACATTAAGGTGGAACCGGTTGTGGACGTGTCATTTGAGCAAGGTCAAGGTACGTGCGTGAAGAGTGTCACTGTTGACCACTGTTGACCGTACATCGTAATAGTAGTACCTAGCTAGTAGTTGAAGGAAAAATGATAGTTGAATTCATATTTTGCTTGGTTTGATTGGTTTTAGATAACAATCTTCTAACTCCGACAGCAGCAAAACGTGCAACAGGCCCAACAACCGGTTTCGCATTTAGTTTGTCCTTACCGATGACCCGTAGCAAGAACCGGGTAGGGACAGCGTCGGAATCAGACAAGACTCCAGTTGTCGCAATTGAGAAGGAAAAATACCAATGTCCAATTTGTCCATTTTCGAAGAAATGGGCATCCAACCTCATTGCACACATGAAGAAAATCCATGTGGGTCAGCGAGTGTCGACGAAACAACGGAGGGGTCTTTCATTCACTGCTGACAGTCACAGTTCACGGATGCGACGTCGTCATCGACTCAAATGTTCGGTGTGTCCCTTCGCTTGCGAATTCCAGGCTTCCTTTGTTCACCACCTGGAAACACGTCATTTAACTCGGCACAAGACAAAGACTGCTACCAATCGAATTCCAAGTTCAAATTCACAATGCGCCCTGTGCTTAAAAGGGTTTGTGAATCATCCTAATAGAAACTGTCATTATCAGCAGATTCACAAGCTCAAAAAGGAAATTGAGTGTTTCACATGCAAGGCTGCATTTTATACGGAACATGACTTGAAGGTACACGGGGCCAAGATGAGTCATATTGTTCATGAAGGTGAGGAGAACCCGCCGTCTCCTCCGACACCTTTACCGACGCGTGTCGAATCTACTACTCCTGGGGAAGGGAATGGTCAGCAAAAGAATCCTAAGAAGAAAAAGTCGAAAAAGCCCATCACTGAAGACTGTCCTTTGTGCAATCATCCTTTCGCCACCAGGAACAAAGTTGCGAAGCATTTACAAGCATTCCACAAGCTATCGGATGAAGATCTAGATGAAATATTTTACGATCCAAGCCAGTCGGCTAAAACCAAGCCGTCAGTTGGGTCCAGAGAATCAGTTGATATCCTTGATATTGACCTTATTGACCGCAACAATGAAGAGACTGAACATGAAATAGTAGAAACTGAAGAATGTATGGGGATGGAAGTTGAAATTGATAATGATAATTATGTATCTAATACAGTTCCTGAAGAAGTGACGATAAAAGTCGAACCACAATGAGAATCATTGAATCATACGAATCATACTCTTTGATCAACATTTTAGATATCTCGTAGCTCGTACATTTATTTTTAGTTGTTGGATTTAATTTTACGATATGGATTTTAAATTGATTACAGTAAGCACTATACAATTTTCCGTGTAGTACAGTAACATATTGTTTACGATAGAAGACAGGAAATAAAAACATTTTATTCTAATTCAATCACTTCAACTTCCTCATCCTCGGTTCTTTTTTTCGAATGGATTTCAAAATGACGCACAAACTGAGTAGTTGATTCGCAAATAAGGGAACAAATTGGGCATTTGATTTTGAAACATTTCGATTTGCTTTCGACATTGGGATTTTCCTCTGGTTCCGGTTCGTTTTTCTGCACAGGCACGAGATTTACCACAAGAGGCTTACAATGAGCTTTACGCACATGAGTGTCCAAGAGATTCCTGAGCAAAAACCTTNCGGTTCGTTTTTCTGCACAGGCACGAGATTTACCACAAGAGGCTTACAATGAGCTTTACGCACATGAGTGTCCAAGAGATTCCTGAGCAAAAACCTTTTGCGACAAATGCGACAACGGTAACTGGGTACCTTCACAGAATGTCGAATTCTTATGTGATTTTGCAAACGGTGCTTCTGACGGAATTGTTGGCCACATTGATCGCATCCAAATACCATTCCCAGATGACAGAATGCATGATGTCTCAACAAGTTGACACGTCCTTTCAAAACTGCATTACAATTTTCAAAAGTACACTTTTTCATACCATGTTTGTCATTTTGATGTTCCAATTTGAAATGACTTCGAAGAAGACTTTTCATGGAGAAATCTTTTTTGCATTCTACACAACTATAAGGCTTTTCGTTCGTGTGCACTCGGTAATGGTCTTGAAGGAACTCCCGGTGAAAAAACAAAAGTCCGCATAAAACACAAGGATACGTCGTGTAGATTATTCCTTCCCGGCGACTTCGACAATTCCTTGTAGGCCAACCACTGTCTTCATCCGGATCTCGGGCGCTTGGCATGATGATGAAAATGTGACCTGCATTCTGAAATTGAAAACAGTGAACAACGTCGAACAACGTAACATAAAACACAACCTTATTTACTGCACGAGAATAATAATAATAATGTATAAAATGCACTAAGAAAATCTAATACATACAGCTTTTGTCTCTTTATTTCACCCTTGACCCCAAACAACTGATAATGGCTACTATAGGTTGTAAGTTGTAAACACACTGCGATCAACTTCCCGTCGATGTTCACTGTCTACAACAATTTACTTAACCTATTTAACCAAACTAGTATATATAATTAGTTCCTTTGTATACGGAAGCTTCACAAAATCAAAACGGTACCAGCTCAGCTACAACCCAAGCGACTTTATTTTTCCTTGGTTTATTTTTAAGAGCATTTCCAAGAATTCTTAATCCGTCATCCCAATCCCAATTTCCAACTCACTCACAACCCAAAGAAAGAACAAAAGGTCCGCCGATTTCCAGCATTCGGTTTCTGACCTTTCTGAAAATTTAATGCTTCAATGCTATATATCTTCATTTCATCCCTCAAGGATTTTTATAATCCTCAATGTGCATTTCTAACAAGGAATTGTGAAACTTAAATAGGTTTGAGTATCGGGTCAATGGGGTCAATAGGTCAGTAAGACTTAGAAATTAGAATTTTGACTTGATTTTTGAAATGCCACTTTTTTGCTTCGGCAATACGCTAATCAATTGCAGCGATTTGTGTACCAAAAGGGCAAATAGAAAAATGTATGAATTGGAAATGAAAATAACGAGACATTAATGTCATTTCAATTTCATTTCATTTTATAATTTGTCTCCGCGGGATAGATAATCAATTTTGGCTCATCACGACACGCCCCGAAATTCTATAACGAGATACGAGAGACGAGACACGCCTCGTTAGAAATTAAACGTCCATTAAACCGAGAGGAAATCGATAAATGGAACGCAAAAGAATTTATGATTCCATTAAACGAAACATGGAACGGGAGGAAAATGAACTTGCAAATCCAAAGGGAAAACACAAATAACTTTTTATAGAAGTGTCGAAACGATAATTTCGAGTTCATTCTTGAATCAATGACGTTAGGCCACTGATTTTTAGTTTTTGGTCACCCATTGCCCGTTGCCCGTTGTCTCCTTTTGTGCTACGAAAATGAGTGTTTCACAACACCCCAATAATTCGGGACTTGTGAATAATCGATTGAAACTTCTACAGATTGGTCGTTGGGTAACAATACTAAATCAAGCTAATGGATATATTCCTTTGTCCATTGTAATCCACAAAGAAACGGGTCTTGTAAGTCTCCAGTTTCGGTGGCTCAGTGTCCCATGCTTCATAGCCGTGTTCCTTCTCATCTTTCAAGTGACATGGCCAGCTGTCGCCATTTTGAGTGGTCGACAAGCTCATTCATATCTCCAGTCTTGGAAAACGTTGAGTGAAACTGAAAATTTTGCGTATACTTTATTGGGTAATTAATTAATTCTTTAGTCATTAATTACCACGAATGTGTATACAGACTGTCGACTAAACTACGATTTCTTTATCACAGGCATTGTTAACATTATCGTGGGAATTGTCATGCGACTCGAAGGTTTTTGTCGGCCTAAGCAGCTTGAAAAGTTTGTTCACAACGCTTCAAGCATGTTTGGAACAATCATAGAATTGCCTGGACAAATCGGATTCAAGAAACTGCCAAAACTTGACAGGTCATTGGAACACATTCGGAGCACAATGAGGCGATTCGTCCTTTTGTACACTTTGAGTACGTTGACATATTTTTCGCTCCTGTTCGCCCTCGCCATTTTGGAGATTAGTTCTGTGTCAGCAACGGAAACGAAACAGGAATCACAAATTAGCATAATTATGTACACGTTAATGTTTTTCGTGAACCTCCTCAACTTTTCACACACTGCAAATGGAATGTTTATTATTTTTTGTATCAAATGTTTAAGCGTGTTCTACGAAAGTATCACGGACATTTTATCCTTTGCTGTCGGACTCGGTGTGACGACAGAGCATCAACAACAGCTACAGAGAAGTGACAAATCTCATCGTCAAGCTCACGATGCCCCAGTTGAACTACGGACATTGAGCTCATCGTCGTTTGCGGATTTGCCATCAATTGCAGCAATCGATGACAACATTGCTGACAAATTGCAACTGTTATTAAATACTTATTCTTCTATTGGCGATCTTGTCGACGAATTCAATCAGTCTTTTTCTGTCAAAATGTTTCTTGATTTGTTTGCACACGGAACGACATTGCTTGTCAACGGCTTTTTCGCATGTCTTTGGATTCTTACTGGTCAGTATCACTGGTTGCCAATTGTCGCTGTTCCTCTTTTTCTGTACTTCTCCCTCCTTACCCAAGTGTGCATTTCGGCGGATGAAATGACACAAAATGCAGTTAAGATTTTACCGTCTTTGCAAAAGTCGACTTCATTACTTTCCACGATGGGCCTATCCACACCTTCCTTAGCTCAATTACGTGACCAAGTTAGTAATGGCATAAAGGCATAATGGATAATGCGGACACTAATAAACATGCGACCTTCGGATTTTTAATGCATTGAAAATCATCTTTTGAATTCCCCTACAGATCCAATTCCAAAGTATGCAAACAATGGTCAATCCGGCAGTCATTACAGCAGGAAGATTTGTCACGATTCAGAAGCCACTTGTTGTTTCAGTTATTACAACTAATTCCTAATCATTTAATCTTACGTTTTAAAAGATAGTACAATTCAATATTATATGAATTGGGATGTTCTTATAATCGATTATTTGGCAGGTTCTAGGTGCTTTGATGACATATTTAATCGTGCTTGTCCAGTTCCGGGAAGCTGACAAAATCCCAGCAACAACCGTACCAACAGCACTTGGAACTTGAAAATGCATACCTGAAACCATATGTGATTATTATTGACGGGGGTTCTGTGACTAATTAAAATACAGTTTTAAACCATTTTAATCGCCATTTGCAAGCAAATATAATAAAACAAGCAGCAAATAGTCCAGTTTACAAGTTCCCAGCAAAATTGTAGCCAACGCCAACATTGATTTATAAACATGGAAAACAGATTCAAACCTAATTAAATCTTAAGTGAGGTTGCGTATAAATTACATAAATAAACTTGCATCTTGCATAACATATAAACAAAAAACTAACTATACTATTTGAGATAAGAATGGAATCCTTGTTTTTTCTCTTGTTTCAGTGTAATGTTACGTGCGTTTAGTTCTTCTTTAACCACGTTAAAATTGGAGATCTGCAAAAAGAAAGTTTAACGAAATTATATCATATATCATATTTATATGGCATACAATTGCTCAATTAGTGTTCAATTCTAATAGACTGACCTCGCCAAATCCAGTGAACTTCAAGACAAATAAAGCCTGCAGTTTCACAAGGCTTTCTTTCCAATGCAAAGGAATGGTCGTTCTTTGAGCGTTCCCGATCAAAAATAATTTAGAGATGTTACTAGCAGTCAATGTAGAATTGTTTGGGTGAACTCCGCAAAGGAATCGCACGCAAACATCAAAAATTGCGTCACAGGTTTCATACGTACTCAGAATTAAAGTTGGGACAGGGTGTAATATCATTGCTTCCAAAAAATACGACAACACGCATGTGTAGTTTGTGAAACCTAAATGAAGTTCCAGTTGCTGCAAAGACGGAAATCCTTGAAGAAAATCCGCTGGTATTTGAAGCTGATGTTTATCGTTGAAACTGAGTTTTAAATCCGTCAAAGATTGATGGCGTAAATTGAAAAATGAGTTGACACATTTGTCAGGCCACACAAATGTCGCTGCGCCTAGTATTTTCTGGTGAACTCGGAGCAATGTCAGATTAGACCAGACGACAAGTTCATTTAGCATCGGGAAGCTGGTTTCGAATTGTCCAACGTGATCCGGCTGAAAAGCAGACTCATGACAGGTCAGATGCTTCAAAAAAGGAATTTCGATATTAGTTATCGAAAAATGCGTGTCAAAGATGACGGTTTTCAAATTGAGTGTCGTCAACGCAGGCATGTTTTCAATAACTAAACGTAGGGACAACTGAAAACGTGCCGATTGTTCCATGATGTTTGTATAAAATGATGGCGGTCGAAATGATTTTAAGTTAACAAACACATTTTGAAACAAAGACGACATGTCAAGTGTTTGATGTCCGTCCCAGTCAAGAAAAGAGGAATCTTCATGTTCAGGTGCAAAATATAGTTCTTTGAGCTTATCCACTTTCATTAGGTTTATATTTGACATCATACTTGAAATGAATCCAAAATCCTGGAGATTGGAAAATGTTAGAGATTCCAATTCCGTAGAAGTGCGATTGAGAAGTTGAGCAAATTCATGTTTTCTTTCTCCAGATGTGTCCCAATGAACTCCAACTTGCAAATGGGTTAGACACGATGGTAGAACACATTCAGAGTCAGTGTAGGAGTTCAATGTCCAATCCACTCTCAAATTCATTTTTTCAATCACCAACGCTCGCAAGTATTTGAAACATACGAACACTTTGCCCATTTGCCAGGATTTGGGCTTATGTCCATGAATGCATTCATCGTCACATTTTAAAATCAAGTGATGAGTTAATGGTCCGATTTTCTGACATAGGTCCATAATGTCCTTCGATCCAACTCCATTTATAAACACCTTGCCGCATCTATTTTTGGTATAAACCTTACTTTTCCACAAAGGCGTAGACGTTATAAACTCGTGAATCGCAGTTTTAATTTTCAGTTTGCGATCATTTTGAGTCATTACAGAAATTACAGGACTTGGCGAAGGATCTGCAACTTTTGCTCTTTTTTGCGACATCGCTACTTCGTCATTCGCTACTCCGTTTTCGGCCAGTCGTTTGCGAATTTGGGGTTCGGTATTTCGACTACTCAATTTTTCTTCAACCGATGACTGAGTGTCACCAACGTTGACATTGCTGATTGATCTTGGTGTCATCACCGGATTATGTGTGCCACTGGAAAAATCTGAAGTGTCAACTACTGGTACTACTCCTCGAATAGCAACAGCTTGAAGTATGACATCGCCATCCTCATCATCGGAAGTCGGTTCCCCGAAAGTCGAAAATTCCACAACTTGTGTTTCCGTTTCAGCAAATCCACCCGGTTCCGGTTTAATAAACACTGGACCAAACGCTTCTTCATCTTCGGAGTCTGTAACCCGTCCTACGACACAAAAAATGTCAGTCAAATCAAATTGAAAATCCTTCCAAATCACCGTCAGAAAAGTCAGAATAATAATTCTCTAATTTCTTCATTACCATAAGGGTCATCTTGAGTACCACCATTAATACCGGAATCATGACATTCGTCCACTGTGATGTTGATGTTATCGTAATTTTCACACCGAGCTTGTTCAATTGACAGAGGTAGAGGATCTAGCATTTGTCCACGCGGAATCTCATTTGTTGCCGCCACGGGCACGGACGTCTCACAATGACGAACATGATTATGGAAATCAGTAGTTAATGTCTTTATAAGCTGATGAAGACTACTGAACGAACTTTCCAGTTCTGAAAGTCGATTTTCCATTGTTCTTTCTTCAATACCCATTTCCATTTCAAATATCAACACCTGTTGCAAAATAAATATCAGCACAATAGTACACAAGTACACAGATATTAAACTATAAACTATGCTACATTTGAGTTCTGAATCTATACGCACACTTCATAAAAAAATTACGAAATTACTTACTGATCACTGATCGTGGTCACTTTCACATTTCACTGCTAATAAAGTCGTAATTGTATTGTATGTAATCGCAAAACAAAATACCACTCAAGTGTAAACACAGCTGATTTCCACAATCCAACTATCAAAACGATGAATAAATTGTTGTGCTCATTTCTTTCCTTATATGGTCAATAAAAGCAAACGTGCACATGAAATTAAATATTAAATTAATGTTAATCTTCAATTAATAATTTAAATAAGTACAGCACGAGATCGCACAAGGGCAATAACTAACAAGAACAACCAAAAGGCATTACTTAGTTTGTATACGAACGTTTACATAAAAATGAATGGCTTTGAGATATGCGCCCTTTCGTGGCATTTGATGCATCCTGCATCGTTGAAATCTTGATCAACAAGTGTTTCGTACATCCGAAAACTCACTGATAAAAGTTAGTAACAGTAGCAGCTCAAAAATGATTCTTGAATGTCAATTAAAAGTATAAACTTTATTAAACAGAGCATTAACAGGTAAATAAAATAGCATTTTGTTTTATTCAAGTTTTCCTTGATGGGCTTGCAGTTGAAATCATTTTTACTTCGTCCACTACAAGTTCTTGTCCTTCTTCTTCCGTCTAATTATTGCACAATACTTTTGGAAATTATTGAATTTTAAGGAGGTCTATACATATAATTCCCTGAATTTCAATCATACCACATTTTTTTGAGCAGATCGAAGAGTTTGCAAATACTGATAACGATGCATCTCCGGAAAACTGAAGTTTATAACACGAAACAGTTCAAATCCAACCGTGCTCACTGCTAAAAAGAGCAGTGTGCTTAGAACAAACGGCAGAGTAAAAACGGGAAGTCTGTACTGTGAGATTTCAAAAACACAGTAGAATTTTCAGAAAATTAAGAATGTCAAATTGTCAATGTATGAAATGTTTTACTGAACATACTGGCTGGAAAACAACAATGAGAGCCTTCTGAATCAATACTGTGAAGATGACATTAGCCAAAGCGGTCCAGCAGCTATGAAGATTCAAGGCGTAAAAGAATCCACCGATTGCACCTGAAGACAAAATCCCATTGTAGCCCCAGATTCCAGCGTAGACAGGGGATAACGTTTGTCCAGCAGGAATGAGAAGTAATCCTGGAACACAACATTTAAGTCTTCATTGTAAATTAACTACCACAGCTTTATTTCCCTTTATGACATTCCATCATAAAATCATTCCTTTTGCATTCTTAAATCTCAAGTTACCCAAAATCGTCCCTGATGCAGCTCCAACAACGCTCACCAAAGTCAACAAAGGAGAGTAGATGAAAATTCCAGCAAACATGAGCACACTTGCAATGATGCTTTCCACTGCGAATACTTGACCCATCGAAAGGATGATGCCCAATATGACCTTTAAAACATTTCAAAGTCCTTCTCGAATTTTTCTACATTTTTAAATATGATACGCACTGTTTGTTTCGTATTACGAGTATTACCCCTGTGATGTCGATTTCATGAGAATGCACAATGTCCAATTCCAGGTTCACTACTTCTACTTCCAGTCCAGGTGTTGAACGAGGTGGCATGAGTGCCAAAAACAGCGTAATGGCCACAACATTAAATGGCAAAGTTAGACATGGCAAAGGTACTTTGAAAGATGAAAGTGTGTTGGCTAAGGCCGAAGTAATGAACACACTGAAATGAAAGAGGAAAACCAACATTTAATTAAATGTTGATTATATGTGGGCTTATTAAGTTGATTGGTTGATTCCTTGATTCGACGATGATACAAAGCACATCATCGAACGTTTTAAACCTTA